>JBAMHV010000023.1:19361961-19373906 GCA_037177535.1 Pseudomugil gertrudae
TTGGAAGCATTGAGCTCCAGGTTGTTGTTGCTGCACCAAGCCATCAGACGGTCAACCTCCCCTCTGTAAGCAGACTCGTCCCCCCGAGAGATGAGGCCAATGGAATGGTGTCAACTGTATACTTCAGCAGCCTGACAGACTGTGGCTGGAGGTGCAACTATTAGTGTACAGGGAGAAGAGCAGTGGAGACAGAACACAGCCCTGCAGGGAGCCGGTGCTGATCGACCGGGAGTCTGAAGTATGTGATTTATAAACTTGACTGACAGCCCTAGGTTGTGCGTGTGTGTGTGTGTTTAAAAACCCCTCCCTCACCCACCCTTCCCATTTCCTCTGGGTAGGGCGGGAGGCTGTTCATCTCAAGCTCAGGTTCTCTACCAGAGTCCTGGGAGCTTGAAGGTTCTACGCAGTATCTTAGCTGTTCCTAGGACTGTGCTCTTCTGGACGGAGATGTCTGATGTTTCTCCAGGTATTTGTTGGAGCCACTTCTCCTGTGTGGGGGACACGGCCCCCAGTGCTCCAAAGACTGTGTACTGCTATTGCTTTCACCCTCCAGGCCTTCTCCAGTTCTTCCCTGAGGCCTTGGTACTAATCCAGTTTTTATTCAACCCCTACAGTATTCCAAAGTACATATAACATTTCAGGATGAGTGTTATTAATAACTCATGTCCCCTAGACACACTGTGCTAAAGCTGATGTGACATTTTAGTGCAGTTACTGCTGCTCCCTACTTCTTCTTGTCTTTTTTTTTCTCCCACTCCCTCCCCTTGTGTCCCTGTCATTCTCCTGGCTTAGAGCAGCCTCTGAGTCGTTCGGCCTGTGATCGTGGCGCCGATCCACAGCTCAGCGCACAGGCAGCCAATGACATCATACTTTACAGTGGAAATGCACGTGTGGGAGACAGAAAATGACACCTCTGGTCACTGTGACACACTATCTGTCTCACTACACGAGTTCACACTGAGTCAGATCTAATTGTGGCTATAAGTCTATAGCCAGTGAAACATTGACTTAGGTTTCACTGCTATTTAAAAGATCCACAACCCGAGATGTGTCTGTCTTATGATTGTTTAGCATTCCTGAGGAAGTTGTGCCATTTAATAATTATGAAGTAAAGCCTTAAACATGACTGTTGCCCAATAATTCTTGTTGTTTAATTAATTCACTGTGTATATACAAGTATAATAAACAAGTCAGTGTGATATTAAAAATCATTTATACCTGCTGTCATTGCACCAGGGTAAATCCATAGACGGCAATCTGTGCAAACTGTGGACACTGTGACCGAACACGGTGTGATGATAATGGCAAAAGGGGAGCCTTTTGTATTTCAAAACTGTCTGTTCTATCGTGCAATAACAATCCGTTATTTCTTAAGCACTACCTATAATTTTTAGATCTCATAAAGTTTCCTGCCAGAGTTAAATGCAACAGGTCCACTGTGACATCAAATGAATAGCTTCAGGTTCTTCATGCGCTTTTAAAATGGTTATACTGAAAAGTAAAACATCATTTAATAAAAAACAGTGTGGATAAAACATTGAGGCCTCATTTTTAGCTGTTGCCAGGACTTTGGATTTGCCAGTGTCTCAATTATGTAAAAGTTTTTTATTACACATAAGACACCACACAGGTAAGAGTGAGTGAAACTAAAAGTAAACTACAAAGCTAACCCAGTAGCATGTTCAGTCCATGATTTTTTTCCCCAACCTCTAAGCTCAAATGTTGACTCGGAGGTCGTATCGCAGGAACTGCTGTGTGTCTTGGACACTCGGGTGAAGAGAGGGGCAGAGCTGTCAGCTGATCACCACCTGGCGGTGAGTTAGCTCAGATGGTGGGGGAGGATGCCGGTCCGGCTCAGACATGTTGTGAGGCTCTGCTGGGAACATCTGAGTGTTGCAAAAGATATTGAGACAGAGTGGACTATGCTCCGTACCTTTGTTGTTGAACCGGACAGCTGAAGCTGTGACTGTAAGGTGTCAGTACCTGTCACGGTGGTAATCCCAGAACTCGCTGGTGGACACCAGCAGTGAAGGATTCCTCTACTTCAAATCAAGACATTGTGGTTCAGTGGAGGGAAACCTCCTCAATTCCACCAACATGTCCTCTGATGATGAACCAGAACTGTGGGACTCAGGTGGGCTCTCCAATCTCTGAGCCTGAAGAAGCTCCTCGGTTGCATAGCCCCAAGGGTGGATAAGATCCGCAAAGAGTTTCTTAAGGTACTGGATGCTGCGGGGCTGGTGTGTGTGGACACTGGGGACACACCAGTCAATCTATGTTCATATCCTTTCCTGTGTCCACAAGCTGTGGATACAATCACGAGGATCATGAATACAAACAGTTGAAAGTAGTTTCATTCACTGGGTGGCCAGGCTCTCCCTTTGAGATGGAGAAAAACTCAGTCATTCAGGAGAGGTTCAGAGCACAGCTGCTGCTCCTCCACACTGACAGGAGCCGGATCAGGTGGTTAGGATGCATCCTGGAGATTTGTAAAGAACTTTTTAGATAAAAATCAATGTGTAAAACATAGTAGTTGATATACCATTGGCCAAGATACTGTAGGACATTCTCAGATATATTATTGGGACCAACAGCCCTTAAATTGTTACTATGATAACAATTATTGCTGATTTCCACTTCCTGTTTCATCAGTATTTCTTTTCTTTGTCAGCAGGATGTTGTGATTTATCCCACATAGCTGGCATCCTGAGTAAACCTACACTACATGTACAGTAAATGTTGTATCAACCACTACAGTGTTTTGGTTTGGTTTCCTTGCTCTACAATAGCGCGCCCACCCCACTCCAAGGCATGAAAATTGCCATAACCAATGAGGTAAAGGCAACAGTTCTCCGCAGTTCACAATCCTGTTGGCTGATTCAAAAGCATAAGCTTTGCTTTATCCTATTAGCCATCAATCATTACGTTTCCAAATACACCATGCCAGCAGAGGTGTGTTAGGGTTAACACATACATATAAACATATGTACCAGAGACCACAGAGATAGGAAAAATGCAACATAAAACATGCATATAGCCTCTTTCAGAACCCTGGAACAACATTTGATCATGACCCACTGAGGGTCCCTGGAGTGTTAAAAGCAAGCATGACCATGTAGATGTTGGTGCCTCTTTGTTGATTCAGCTTTACTGTTTTTCAGGGCAAAGAAGAAAGAAAGGTTTGTCTGACAGGATTACCAATCACAAGAAAAATAATAGAAATGGCAGTGGACCGAATCAATAGGTCAGCGTGACGATAGCATAATTTCTTACTGACAAGACGCATAAGTCAGGGCTCTCAACATCCCACAGAGAGGAGATAGCACATGCAGCCATGTGTTTGGTTTGAACACAGAATGGCAGAAAATGTCATTTCTGATGAATGCTCCGCAGTGCTGATAAGACGTACTCCCCTCTGAGCGAACATACACACATGACACATGTGCACAGCAGATAAACACACACATGCAGTCCTAAAAATAATTCTTCAGTCCTGATGGGTCAAGTGGAGTCCAGTCGAGCAGATACCAGCTCTGTACCCAGGGATCGGTCTGTGGCCCGTGGCAACCCATGTGTCTGCTCTCTGTCTGTCAACCACCTCAAACACTGCTCCCAGATCAGATTGCACTGCAATTGAACTGCACCACGTACGTCACAATGTTTTTTGTTTTTATTCAAGGACTTAAATCTGACCCAGTATCGGCCTCTGTCCCGGCTTGTTTTATTTTATCAAAAAGACATGGGCAAGGGTGGCTGGTAGAGGTTGCAGGGAGGACGGAGCAGCCAGGGTAGGGGGGTCATACCAACAAAAACATGGCTCTGGTCTGTCCTCATTGAGGGAAAGAATGTGCTGGCTGACAGGCCGTTTCAGTCAGACCATTTAGGAAGTGCTGGACAGGTTAAAAAGACCCAGAAAGCTAAATATTTGCTCTAGTAGGTCTTTTCTTTCATTTTCTATGAGGTCTGAAATGACATGGTGGTTCCACTCACCATGCTGTAATACACAGTGATGAGATGAAATTGAACATCTATCTTTTCTTCTTTTTTCTTACAGAATAGTTTCTAAATATCAGCCTTTTTAAAACCAGGATCAATGGAGATTATATCTTTGTCATTGTACACACTTAATGACCGAAAACATCAGTTAACTTGATCGACATTTATTTTCAAAGAAATTTGAAAAATTAAATGAGTGCATTTTCCACTTAGATAACATATATGCTGTATAGTATTTCTATATGAGCTAACGGCAATTCTACAAACAAGCATTACCCAGCTCTGGAAAAATGTAGTTTAAAACCTAAAGCTGTTATTTGTGCTGGACTCATTTGTTTAAATATTTAACAGCCTAATAGAAGCAAGAACAAAGAAACAATTTGGTGTTCTCACCAGCTAACGTATTAAAACTGGATACCAGCAACAAACTGAAATATAAGAAAAAGGCTGTTATGTGCAGAAAAAGAATTTAAACAACAAATGCACAATTGTTTCTGTGAGTGAGTAGTAACGGTGTCAGGATGGGATATAGAAACATCTATATCCACCAAAGCCTTCACATTACAACATAAAAAAATAGGTTGTTGCTCATAAGTTGTTTCCATCAATATGGGGATCTGCTGTTTTTGAGCCCTTAGTACAAGGCTGTACAACTTGGTCCCACAAGCGCCACAGCACCGCGGGTTTTCAATTTATCCCCAATTTCAACACATCGGACTCACAATAATGAGTCATTGAGCAGAACTTCATTGGTGTGTTAAAACAGGGGTACATTGAACAGCCCTGGTGGATGAGGGGGGGGACTTTTAATGGGCTTCACCGTAGGTTATCTCTTCAATGGAACGGGAGATTCTTATCGGGGATGTGCAGCAACCGTGTGAGGTTTCATATCAAAATGGAGCAAAAATCTATTAGGAATGTTTCCAACACCTTATTGAATCTATGACAACGATACTGAATGCAGTTTAAGAGGTTCAAAGGCTCCAGCCTGGTAATTAGCAAAATGGCCATGAAATGTCTGCTCATAACGAATTACCATGGGATTAAAGCCATCCAAGCCATGTCTATCACTTTTATTGCCATGTCCACCTGTGTGTCTTTACACCTTATTTTTTGTGGTGTTTTTCTTTACCTCAAATGTATTTTATTTGACCTATTTGCACATATTTTTTAACCGAAGTGAATGGCTTGAGTGGATTTTCATAGTATAACTGTCTCCTTCAGCTGTGAGGCAATTTTGTAGTTTGTGTGTTTGTTCTGGATTTATTTCAGCTAATATACATTGAAATTTAACTTTATGTTTTTGCTTTATTGGTTTATCTTTATATCTGAATCAAGCATGATGAAAGACGTTTGCTTGGCATGGACGGCGGTTCCTCGTGACGTGCCCATCTGGCCCGTTAGTCACGGACACACACGTTACCAACAACAAAGTAGACTCCGAGTTATTAAATTTCTGATAGTGAAGTTTTAGGAATACCACATAAAGCCAGGGCATAGCCCTTGGTAAAAAGCAGGAGTTAGAGTTAAGCTGTGGTGATACGGGCCTGTCTCTGGGCTCAAGCCTCACAGACATACACCCCCTCCCCCCACCCCTCCCTGCTCGCACTCGTGTGGCCACCCGCCAGCGCCTGCAGACTACAGTGGAGGCAATGTCAATTGCCAAAATCTAAACAACCACCAAAAACACTATCTCCTCTTGGTGTGTTTGGTTTTTACATGACATGGAGACAGGGTATAACCCTCGCACTCATGTTGTGCTTTGGGATTCCTCTCAGATTGGCTGCTGCGCCGACGTCTCTCAAACATGTTGACGTTTCCAATGTGGCGGCAGACATACTCAGACGTTGCGGAGGTCTGAGGACGGGTTGCAGAGTGAAGGTGACCGAGCCTTGGAGCAGATAAAGATGAAGGTCGAGCACAAAGGAGGGATGCAAGGGGAGACGGGAGGGGAGGCTTCTGGCTCGGGCTGGCCTTTCTGTCACTTCGGGTTTGGATTCAGCTTGCTCCCTCTGGAACTTCTTGATTATAAACCACAGCTCAGAAACGGGAGAAACTCTGAACCTGACTCCACGTCTGGCTCCATCCACGTCTCACTCCTCCTTTCCCACCCTTCTTCAACTCCTCTCTTCCTCTAACAATGTATTTCTGTCTCCTTCAATATCATTCTTTCTCCGTGCCCTCTGTTCTCCTTTATTCTTTTGACTTGACTCACTCTGTTTGCATTCCACGATCTCCACTTTTCTCTGACGTGGTTTTGTTTTTAGCCAGGCGGCTTGTGTCGTGAGAAACCCCTCGGTTTTCTGATAAGGCTGATTGGGTGCTGATAAGATGAAGTCTCTCTGTTAATCCAGCTGCCATCATATGACCTCGCATCAACCCGTTTCTCTTTTTCTGTTTCTTTTTTACACTGCATCAAAATGACAAATGATGGCTAAATATTTTGAGGACTTAAGCCATTATAGCATGAGTAACAGCTGGAAGGGGGGGTCATTGGGGGTCTGGTAGGGGGATGGGGGCATTGTGATCTGTAGGGTGCATCTCAGATGATCTACCTGAAGGTTGGGTGGTTGTTGGACCCTTATAAACTGGCCTTGGGTCCTGCACTCCACTCTGGCGGGGCCTGCTTGAACATCTCAGGTCCCGTGGGGCTTGTGGAGATTCTGACTGTTGCCTTCTGCCATTTTCCAGTCAAGCACATGGTCATTATGGTATTGGACTGACTGGGTTCATGCTGTCTGGGGTGGCTGCTGGTTGTCAGAGTTTTGGGAGCCTTTTTGCTTCTGACTGTTTGAAGGGGCCTGGTTGCATTTTCATAATTGCACTCAAAATTACACACACATCATTTGTTGTATGCTCAGTCTTTCAGAAACCCATATTTACTCACTACCACACTAGATTATACCAGCGCTGTGCTGTCCTGCATGTTCAATTTCAAATAGCTGCAGTTCAAGGCCTGTTATAGGAATCCAATACATGAGGTAGCTGGCAGGAAGGTGAAGGGGGCACCATGTGCACACATCCCACTTCTATTTTTTAAGTGTTTTTGTAATAGGTCTGGGTTGTTGGCAGAGTTCAACTCCCAAGAAATGAATTACAGTTTGTCACGCCTCCACCCTAAGACCCGTCAAGCTTGTGTGTCCCACCTGAAACCAAAGCTGCTGCTGGTCTGCAACTGAATTTGGCCCAGTGCTAAGATCTTCAGAGCTGAAACTATTTTTTTCCCATAAATCAATTATATTATAATTAATTGCATTTATGCCTTTACAACTCAACCAAAGAAACACTAGACAGAAAAGTCCAATGTCTTTTATCTGAAGTCTTTATTTGGCCTTTTGAAGAAAATATTAAAAATTTACAAATTTAGTTTTTTGCCATTTTTGCTATTTATTACCATGTGATTGGTCAAAATGATTGTAGTGTAGTCTTATGCTTTTGGTATTTACCGGAATTGAGGAGACCAGTATTATATGGTAAACAACAGGGTTTTGAGTAAAGTTTCTACCATAAAATTTATGCAAAATGTTTCACTGTATCAAATATCACACGTTAGGCCTTAAAGCAGGGGTGTCAAACTCAATTCCTCGAGGGCTGGTATCCAACAGGTTTTTGCTATCTCCATGCTCCAACACAGCTGATGGAAATGACCTAATAGGGTGACAAGAACCTGTTGGATCTATTTGATTTGCATCAGGTGTGCTAGTGCAGGTAAACGGCTAAACCTGCTGGATACCGGCCCTTGAGAAATTGAGTTTGACACCCCTGCCTTTTAGCAGGTGAGCTTAACACAGCATCTATGAACATTCAGCTCCAACAAAACCAGTTAATTTCCTAGTCTTTCTGTCTGGTATTTTGGTCCTGAAATGCAACATTTCTTTAACAGTGTAGTAACCATGCTGCTCTGCTTTGTTTTCTCCACTATCTGCAAACGCCACAGAAACAGCTGGTAAACTTTTTGCCTCCAAAGCAGCTCTGGAGGATGAATGAGGGAGAAGTCGCTGCTAGCTTTGGGGTGACTTTGGGGTCACTTCACTTTACCCAGCAGTGGAGAAGCAGGAGCAGGACTCTGCTTGAACTCGAAGAGCTGTCTGGTGTTTGTTACTAAAGGTAGATGCATTCACCGCTATACAGGTAGTTTCTCACAGCTAACCTCCTCTGCTCCCAACACAACCAGCAGGCTGTCTCTCTCCTCTCTCTAGCTTGACCATTCTTAGTGCTGGGAGATTCTTGCTGCAAGCAATGTGTAGATCAAACATGTTGACAAGATATTGCATGTGGTGGAATATTAATATGAACACTAGAGGTGCTCGTGAAACAAGAGCATAAACAGGATAAATAGAACAGAGAAAATTGCCTCTCGGACTTTTACATCTACCAGCATTTTTATAATTATTCATGTTTGTTACTAACACTTGTGCCTAGTTCTGAACAGATTAGTAAACTGTTGTTTACCAAAATGCCACAAAAGTACAGCATTGTTGACAGATTGCTCTTTTCTTGTAGTCCAGAGTCCTAGTGCTATGTACTGCCTCTTAGCAGGGGCCTCCGGTATTGCATGTTTTGGACGCAGCATGCCTTTGGTGTTTGCTGTGTATGCAAATGTAGTCATCAGGAATGTCCCAGCCCTTAAAGAGGCTGTGCTGTTCTTTTAATGCAGTGCTGCAGACAGCACTGTCTCTGCACATTGACTAACAACTCTTGGGATCAGTTTTATCAATATAACCTGGTGGGCCAGATATTATCATTAGCGGGCCGATTATGGTCAGATCACTGCAATACATCCTGTACATTCTGCAATCAATCCAGTGAGGAGGGGAGAGATTTTGGGAAACCTTCATCTTACCATTTGATTTAAAGGGGCCAATTGGTTTTTAAACATAATTTAAGAAAACTCAAATGTGTAGAAAGCTCAAATACTGTAAAATACTAGCAAACAATTTTTAAATAGGTGTGAACAGCAGTGAGCATGTATGAGGGGGTTAGGAGGATGTTTCTCTGCAGGTGTAGCAGTTTGGATTTTTTTCTTATCTTTTCTGTTTTGCTTACTCTCTGTTGTTACTTATCAGGCCCAGCATTCATTTATTTGTTCAGCTAATGAGCAAATAAGAAAATAAAGAGCTAAAAAGCACACTTGGCAAGCACAGTCCTCCAGCAAGCAGCTTGTTATAACCCACATTCATATTTCTCCCTGACATTTTAGTCCTACATTCATTTTATATACACAATTATCTTTAATGATCAAAAATACCTTATTTGAAATGACAATATCGTAAATAGTTAGAAATTCATTAAAAAAGGAAACCTTTCACCAGTTCATTTAACTGTAGAACAGAATATGTACAAACCAGGGGTATTATACAGCTGTTCTGTAAACATGTGCAAAATAAACCAATATTTATTTTAAGAAGCTTTTTTTGCCAACACGCTGTGTTCAGACTTCAATCAAGTATTTTATTGGAATTAAAATACTCAATCCCTCAGCCCCATATTTTGTTGTTGGACAAAGACAAGTTTATTTTTTTATGTTGCAACACAAAACAATATTTTCCATAGTATTTCATACCAAAGTTTACATATATTTACTATTTGTATATGTGAGTATATTCAGTATAATATTGCACATTAATGACGTTGCATAAGAATAAAATCAACCAATTTTTCTATCTCTAAAACGATACCGTTTCCATAATTTCTTCCAGATTATTCCCAGAACTTTATGCAATATCTAATTTAGACCAGAAACAAACATTCTGCCCTTCAGTTTTCATGTAAAGTTGCTACAGACAAACATAGCAGAGGTAATATTTTAGTATCAAAGTAAGTCCTATAGCCACAAAGCTTTATTTCCTTTTCGTTATAATAAACCTCCCTCTTGGCACAACATGGCGGGCCATTAGCCCAGCATCAGCTGCCATGATGCTGGACAGGATGAGTCTAAAAAATGAAAACATTGAACAATGCGTTTGCCAGTTGGAACAAGTGATTACCTGAAAGTTAGTTTACCTGAGAATCAACCAGGACTCAGACAAAAGTTAGACAAGAGCAGTGATCTGAGACAGAGAAGCACAGCAGCACTTAGACTGATATGACACAGCTGTTTCAGCTGAGGCCACTTCGTCTGACCCTAAACAGGCATCCACACACTTTCACGTACATTGACACACATATTTAAGACTCCCACCCATATCCTGTGGACTCCTGACCTGTAAAATTCACCTCTTGGTGCCAAAAAACCCACTCTGTCACTCCTCTTATTTCCCATCTAGTTGTTTTCCACTGCCAGCTTCCCAATCCTCCATCAGTAGACTAACAGCATGGTCTATATTCTCCCCTATAGTCATCCCCCTCCTCGCCCCATCCTTCTGAGCCACAGAGAAACACTGACTTCATACACCAGACAACACATGTCAGTTTTATTATCTTTATGGCGTCGTGGATATTAATCCTATCCTTTTCCGAAAGTTTGTTTTCACACCTGAAAGATTGTTACATGAACAGAGTTCATACTTTCAGACACCAGTGGTCTTTATTTGACAGTAGTTTGACAGGAAAGGGGTCAGACAGAAAGGAGGGGATGACATGAAGTAAAAAGCCCCAGGCCAGGACTCAAATCTGGGCCGACTAAGTTGTGGAGCTGCAGTCTCCTGCACACATGAAACAACCAGCTAAGCTACACGGTGCGTTAATCCCGCTTAGTTTGATTAGTCATGCTGACAGGTAGCTTAGAGAAAAATGAATGATGCTCATTATTTATCCAAATTTATTTATAAAGGAAATTTAAAAACAGTGTTTGACCAAAGAGCTATACATGAAGGAAATGGGACAGACATAAAACACAATAACTCACAAACAACCAACTCATGTTGAGCACAGAGGAGAAAACATGGATCTTTACACAAGACTGTGGCTAAGTTAAAGTCTTAGTGATGGATGTGTAGACATTTAAAAACTAATAAAAGAATTTTAAAACCAATTCTACATGAGACAAAGACCCAGAACAGGTGTGGTATGTTCTCGCCTGTCTGAGTGGGTTCAGAGATGAGCAGCTGTGTTTAAAGGTGAGAGAGGGAAGCCAGACACGGTCGGACAAAATGGATTTTACTATTTTAATATAGAAAGTTTATTTAAACAAAACTAGAGATTAATGTATAGCAAAAGAAATACTGTTCAAAAAGAGTGGAAAGACGCATAAGTCTGTATAATCCCACACCAATAACAACTATCATAACCTTTATCATTAGCAACAATTATTACTATATATAATAGTCATGATAACATAGTCTAACAATACCAGAATAATACACTATGTATGCAATATAATCTATAATCAATTTAAATTGTTTATACTATATATATATATTTAATTTATATACAATGATAAAAATACAATATTAACAAAATAATAGCAACAAATATATACGAGTAATTATAAATCTATATAACATTTATCAGCACAGCTCAATAATCATTGTTTTATATATTTAAATACGTGGATATTTGGAGACTGCTTTATTCCTAATTTATTCCATATCGTAACCACACAGACACACAAAGTTTTATTGGTGCTTTTCACAAAGTGCATTTTGAATATCGTCTTCCTTAAGTCATAACCCCCATCTCTCTCACTGAAAAGATGTTCTACGTGGTATGGTAATATGTTCCTGCTAGCTTCTGTGTGATAATTAACCAGGTCCTGGAGTTTTAGTCATTTAGATTTTAAATTGGTGAGTTTGTTTGATGGCTTCACGGTGATGCAGTGGGTTAGCACTGTGGCCTCACAGCAAGAAGGTGGATGGTTCGAGTCTCGGCTAGGGGTGGTCCAACTTTTCTGTGAGGAGTTTGCATGTTCTCCCCGTGTTAGTGTGGGTTCTGTCCGGGTACTCCAGCTTCCTCCCACAGTCCAAAGACATGCACCTTGGGGATAGGCTGATTGGAGACTCTAAATTGTC
>JBAMHV010000023.1:19374006-19389005 GCA_037177535.1 Pseudomugil gertrudae
TCCTCCCACAGTCCAAAGACATGCACCTTGGGGATAGGCTGATTGGAGACTCTAAATTGTCCATAGGAGTGAGTGTGCATAATTGTTTGTCTGTGTGTGTTGACCCTGTGATGGACTGGCAACCTGTCCAGGTTGTACCCCGCTTCTTGCCTGATTTCAGCTGGAATCGTCAACTGGGACCCACAGCCCCACCCACGACCCCATTCTAGGAATAAGTGGTAGAAAATAGATGGATGGAGCTGGTCTGAGTGTCAAATTTAGGCTCACCATCTATTCTCAACCTAGTTTGTGGCAGTGGATTTCAGTTAGGGGTCAGGGTCCACAGGCAGAATAATATGACCTCACATTGTTTTCTCATTAAAACTAAAAATGCTGAGGACCAGCCATGTCTGGTGTCATTCTGCACTCTGACAAAGGCTGAGTGATTTTTTTTCTAGTGGAGTATAAATTCAGTAAAATACAACAGTTAAATTCCTCCAGGCTCATGGACACAGTGCTCATCATGTCCAGCATATGTTCTATTTCTACTGGACTGGATGGTGCATACCAGTACACCTCATCCTATGAATGACTGTCTCTCAGGCAAATGGCTGAGGGGAAGACAGATTCCACTGATGGTATTCAAGCAGAGAAATTCAAAGCATTTAGATTATGTGACTTCCTGTCAGCAGCAGGAGTTTCTATGCGCCACTGATCCCTTGTGTACTGGAAATGATGACAATCGCACAATCATACCCATAAGTCAAAGCAAAGCAAGTTTATTTGTAAAGCACAATTCAAGAACAGGGTGATTCAAAGAGTTTAACAATTTAAAACATTTAAAACAAAATAGAAGACATGATTTTAAAACAAAGAAAAAGAAACGGGGATCAGATAAAAAAAATATTTAAAAAAAACCCAGACTGTATATATAAATACTGTTTGTAATTCTCTGGCCAAGTACAGACATTATTTTTATGATTTTTGTACAGTTTTACCATTTTGGCTTCTAACATCTGCTTTATCTAAAACACAAGAAATCACACTAAACACTAACAGTCGTCATTTGATCTACATGTCTGCACAGTTAGCCAATAAACACTAAGCATGCCTTTATGGAATGTCGCTTTTTATAGTGGTCCACACAAAGATGTTTAAGTGAATCTTTTTTTTTCTACAAAAAGTGTAAAATTGCATCATTTTGTAGAAGAAAAATAGAAAAATTGGTCTGATCCCTTTGCAGGATTACTGTATTGAATCTGCACTTGGATCTAATTGGTGCATGAGTGGCTTCAACACACACACACACACACAGATTTTTCAGTCCAGACTGTTCAGATGAGACTTGTCATGTCTGTTGATGTGGGGCCCAATTAAAGGGGAGGATTAAGCCAGGGCTGGGTGACCTCCTCAGGAATCCGTCCGAGACGCTGTGTGTATGCTATCAAACCCTCTGACAGACCTGCATATTTATGTATGTGTGTGTGTGTATATATATATATACTATACAGTATATAATTATATATATATATATATATATATATATATATGAAACATTGGTGGGTGTGTGTGTGTGCACCTGTGTCATTCTTTGTATCTGTGTTCATTCACAGCACACATGAGACTAATGCACTTGCGAACTCCAGGCTAGATTTGCTGCACGAGAAACTTTATGTAAATATTTGACTTGAGTATTGCACAGATTTATGGAGTTTGCTCAGACACACGTCGTCACGCAAACCAAAAGCAAACACGTTGGAAGCATCATTTATTAGAT
Source organism: Pseudomugil gertrudae (assembly GCA_037177535.1). Classification (NCBI taxonomy): domain Eukaryota; kingdom Metazoa; phylum Chordata; class Actinopteri; order Atheriniformes; family Pseudomugilidae; genus Pseudomugil; species Pseudomugil gertrudae. The sequence goes on from JBAMHV010000023.1 coordinate 19,375,763, forward strand.
TAAAATATTACATGTTTGATGTGTGTGCATCTTGCTGGTGTGTGTAGGAGCTGCTTTGCGATAAAGTCCATGTAAAGTTTATGGTGTGAGAAGATTAAAATGGAGTCGATGAAGCAGCAGTGAGCTGTGGCTAGACAAAGGTTTCAATGACTACGGTTCTTATAGTTCTTACTCTATATGAAATGAATGGGTTTTTTATTTTACAAATTATGCAATGATCATTAGGCTAATTGTTGGTTTTTTGGGTCTAAACGGGGATGTGGTCTAGGTTTTCATCAGTTTGTGAGTGGATTTGTCTTTCTATACCAAAGATGTCATTGTTAAAACTTCACTTAGGATCTGGGTTCATTGTAGTTTTTACTCGTGTAAAACCTGTAGCTACCCATGCTTTTTCTCTCTATCACTTCACGTATTTGTTTATGTTTTTGTTATTTACTCATACATCAGTCGTGCATGCTCTTTTCCTAAGAAGCTCGGAAAGCTTGGGCATCCATTAAAAGCTCCATAGAGTCATCGTTATCCAGGAAAAGGAGAACAATCCCAGAGAGTCTTTGACTAATCCAGCTGAAGAGGAGAGCAGTCATCTAAACGGGGAATATGTGTGGAAGTAAAGAGGGTGCTCAGGTGTTAGTCGGGCTGCTGATTGGCTGAGTTTCATAAAAATACGAGAACCATTAAACACATCAGGTCATCGGGAAAATGGCGCGGTACGCCAGATGGCCAATCTGTTCCTGTGTCTGGCAATAAATAAGCCAGTTTTAACCAGGAGGACTGGGCCAGTTTTCTTTACACACAACAGTATTTTACTTAGTCCACATCAAAGAAATAGAAACTGATTTTAGTCATAAATAATCCACATTCAATCTACAAATTTACTTCTGTGTTTGCCTTTGGTCATTACATGTGCACGTATGTGTGTTTCCATTACACCTAGAATTGTGCAAAAGAAATCTGGTAATGGAAATACCTACATTAAAACAAAAAACAAACTTTAGGTTGTTTTTCAGATTTGATGTCCAAGTAAATCACAAAAGTGTAATGAAAACCCTTTTTTCTTTTTTCTTTTTTTTTGCATTTGCAATGTAAAGCACTTTGAGCTGTCCTGTACATGAAATGTGCTATATAAATAAACTTGCCTTGCCTTTGTGTGTCCCAAGATGTGACATAGTAGGTCAGGTGACTGATTAAGATGACACAGTATGGCGTGAACAACCAGAAATTGGAGAGTTTTACAATGAATTAGAAAGGGAAATATGAGAATGGCTTTTAAAAGCTGTGGCAAATTTTGAGAACTGTGGCTTATGTGCTAAACGATCAATGAAAACACCTGCAAATCATAATCGTAGTTTATTAAAACTTTAGAAATATTGTTTATTTTGCAAAAAACTGTAACAGAAACACAGCGAGTGGCGTATGAATCACAGAAATGGTATACTAGCAGTGGTTTTTGTTTTTGTAACTTATGTACAAACTTTTACTCACCAAGAAACAGTCGTTCACACGTCTGCAGCATCACTCATGTCTTCTTTAATTACTCACTGTATGTGTACATGACACTAGCAAAAAAAAGTCTGACAGAAATGGTTTGAAATCTAAGCTGTGAAAGCCAGACATGTCTGCATCAGTCTGCAGAAAGTTAACCCAAGCCAGGACAGCCTGACTCGTGCTCATACATTTCAGAAGCAAATATTATAAAGCTCCAGAAACATCGCTTTCATGACTCATTCTTAAATGTTTATTTTCTGCAGTGTGCAACACAAAGTGATTTCCAGAGCCTGGTAACGTGGTTTCTGCAGTCCTGCAGGTTTTATACATTCCCCACTGCAACACATCCGACTTAAATCAATGTGTCATTACCAGGCTTGTTCAGAGCTTTCATTTGGGTGAACTGTGGTGTTGAAGGAAAACATCTGATTAATAGTAGTTGATGAGGACCCACATACACGTTCAATTAGTTAAACATTTCGGCTAATATTCAATTTACAGGTTTAATTTTAATGGCCTGAATTGAAATGGACTGTTTAGTATCTACCTGATGTTAAAAGGTCATGAAATCCCAGTATAAAATGAGGAGTCTGTGTTTATCTATACATTAAACAGAAGAGTTATTTAGTTATTGTTATTTAGTTAATCTGAAGTATAATCAGTTAATCACTGTGAAAACCAGCTTTTATATTATTGATCAATGTTACTTATTAAATGTAAAAATACTGGCAGGTATTTTAGTTCTTCTTCTTCTGTCACAATTCCATCTAATATAAAAATATAATCTCATCTGGATCTGAGGCGAATCAGAGCCAGCATTGGTCATTTCCATCCTGTGATTTTGTGATTACAGGCTTTGTTTTTATGCATTATGTTAAAATGTCTCTTTATTTTGAAAATATATTTTTAAGATACTGAAACTGTCAATATCAGTATACAAAACTTACAAGCTCCGTTTTCTCAATCAGATCATGATGAGTTACAAAAAAAGAGGGAAGCAACTTTTTTTTAACTGGTAATTGTTTCATTTGATCATTAAAATCATTAAACCATTTTCTCTTTTTCAAACTACCCTTATTATACGATGGCTAAGTGGTAAACTCAGTCTTGATTTTGACAGACCAGTTTGAATGATACAGAAGAATTCATGTGTTTTTAAAATATAAAATCAGAATTAAGAGTTTGTCCTTAAACATGACATTTAGCTCGTCTTGGACCAGCATTTGACTTCCTGTCGGGACACTTTACAGACTGGTATTCTAGACATGTACTGTAGCTCACCTCCCTCCTATCCTCAGTGGTGATCACTGAGCCCTTTAATCTGGCTTTAGAGAGACAGTAGCCCCCTGGAACATCATCCCAGCTATCCCAGACACCTGTTCATAAGACTGTATGCTTTTCTACCACATTCATACTCTCTACTTATGTTTTTAATTGACTCGACCGTTATAAATCATTGAAATCAAGCCTAAAAATAACCATCAGTAAATCCTTAGCAGGACCAGCTGGCGACCCGCACTGACAGACATCTTGTAGACTCTGCTCTGTACAGGAGGCCCAGCTGGTGAACACCGCCCTCACAGGAGACCAGGCGCAGCGCTTAGACTCTGACAAATGTTCAGCTGGTATGTGGAAACTGGAGGAGGGGATCCCTTCCTGAATACAGGCTGATAACGTAAACTGCCTGCGTCTCAACTGCTGGGTGGCCGAGCCAACGCGGCTGATTGGTTACTGTGCTGTGTAAGAAATGAATGAAAAGCTGACATGTTTAGACAGAATGGAGGCTCTTTGAACCAGAAAGCTTTCGCTTTTCATCCAGTGATGGGGTTGTCATAAACAAATGTAGCCTTAAAATGTTTGTCATTTTTCTTTTGAAAGGACTATAAAAACCTATCATGTACTAAACTGTAACAGAATAATTTACACAATCGTTACTGTGTCCATCCTCTGTATTAGAATCTGCATACATGAAGTGCTTTCTATGAGAGAATAGTTTATACTTTATCAGGTCCACCTCTTAGTACATGGTTGGACTCATTTCCCCTTTAAAACTGTCCTAATACTTGGTTTCAACAAGGTGTTGAAAACATTTCTCAGAGATTTTGCTCCATATTAACATGAAGCATCACACGGTAACTGCACATCCATGATGAGAATCTCTCCTTCTACAGCATCCATGATGAGAATCATGAACTTCTCTCTGCTCATGGAGGATGAAAAAGGCTCAATACTCTACCAGAAAAACTATTAGAGGATGGTGTGCCTCCCATTAATACCTTTTTTTCTAGAGTGTGGGTTTCAAAGTTTAAAATACAAACAAATGGCAAGAGACCGCTGCCAAAAATCCTGTGATGCAACGAGGCAGCGGTGTGGATGAAACTGTGAGGGTGAATTTAAAGTCTGAAACTCTGTATGTGTTGCACACAGAGCTCACATACAAAATCATGTTTGCAGATTTAAACATTTTAAAACTCAAGTTTAAAGATTTCCAAAACGTTTTTCTCATTTAAATGAGAAAGGGTGCAACAAGAGGCTTGAATCTCTGAAAATGTGAAGCTGATGATCTGTAATATAATAAATGCAAAATTATGCTTGCAGTGTTTCAGACATTAAAAATACTTATTTTCAGAGTTTCAAGGTTTCAAAAAGTGTTAAGGCAGGATTCTCATCCCATAAAGTCCCATGGGATTGATTTGCTTTTGCTTTGACTGGATACACAGACTTTAAAGTGTCTTTCAGGGTATTTTAAGTGTCTGGAAGTGAACAAATGTTTGTTTTTTGTTAACGAAGGACTTTAATTTATTTTTAAAATACAAATATATGAAACAATTATTTCTGATAATATAATATCCTTTGTATTTATCATTAAGCACAGCATGCACATTAATTCTGAGATGTTTGATATTTATGAGTTTTTTGAGAGATTTGAGTGTTTTTTATTCAGTTTTTAGTATATTTGTGAAATATTAACATTTAAAAGGTTTACTATTATAGAAGAGTTTAAGTATCTTGGGGTCTTGCTCCGAATGGAGGAAGGATTGCACGGGAGATTGACAGATGGATCGATGCAGTGATTCGGACATTGTAGGAAGCTGAACGGCCAAAAAGACTTTACCCTGCAGGGTGGCTATAGGTGCACCTTTGACTCGTTGGATGCCAGTTATAGAGCCACACAGCTGACATTTTGGAGCATTTTGGCTTAACTTTCATCACTGCAGAATGTATTAACATGTGCGCATCGGGGCGTCTTTGGGGAGCGTATGGCAGGCCACAGGAGCGCACTCGTAGCACATCCACATGTTTAATGCGTCCCATGTGCACGCCCGGAGAGCGTATTACTGATCGCAGCTCCAACTACCAAAAATTACAATAAAATTTGGTCAGGAATACGTTTACATGTACAATCGTGGCTGTACGGTACTTGAAGCTGCCATCAGTAATGATAGGGACTTCCTGCCCGTCACGCCGGGGGGGGGGGGGCGGGTAAAATAACCGTAAAAGTCACTTCGGTATGTAAGCCCCCGTGTTTGAGGTGTGGAGGGAAGTAGTGACTTAGTTTGGAAGTTATGGTTGTTTTTGTCAGTAACTAGCACAACGCTGGTGTTCAGACATGATATTCTGCATGATTCTATCAGAATGTGGAGACTCATCAGACCAACATGTCTCCATCTTTATTGTCCAGTTTTTGGTGAGTCTGTAAATTTTAGCCTCAGTTTCCTGTTAGTAGCCGCATACATAGCAATCTGCTGGTTGGAACCAGTGTATAATTGACTTCCTGTTGTCTTTCCATCATCTCCAACCAGTCTGTCCATTCTCCTCTGACATCAAGACATTTTGGTCCAGACAAACTGCTGCTCACTGGATATTTTCTCTTTATCAGAACGTTCTCTGTAAACTCCAGAGAGAAAAAATCCATGTTCAAAATCACTTAAATTTCTTTTCTTCATTACGATGCTCGGCTTGAACTTCAGCAAGTCGTCTTCATCATGTCTACATGACTTCTCGTGTTAAGTTCCTGCCATGCGATTGGCTGACTAGATACTTTAATAGTCTTATAAAACCACCAATGAGTGTATGATGAATTTCTGAAACAAAGGTTTAGTTTTTAATTTCAACACCTTTTCTTTGACCTTAAAGTTCTGAAGGATTGGTTCACTTTTACTCCAGCTCATGGACTCCAGCTCATGGAGTCCAGCTCATGGAGTCCAGCTCATGGAGTCCAGCTCATGGAGTCCAGCTCATGGAGTCCAGCTCATGGAGTCCAGCTCATGGAGTCCAGCGCACAGACAAAAAGTGAAACTTGTCGACATTCCTTTTTTTCCTGCCGTTTCCCTCTTGGCTGTGCTGCCGCTCCACTATCTGCTTCAGAGTCTCTATCTTGATCTTTTTCTCCTCCTCTCCCTCCTCTCCTCTAATGACAGTCAGCTGGGCTGATAGGCAGATATATTTACACTGGTGGCAAGGGAGGAAGAAGTCATCAGCCAAACCCTGTTCTGCCTCTGGGCTCTAGCGGGCGGGGTTTGGAGGAAACCCTTGCTGGTTAGCCCCTCCCTGGGTAGGGCATATCTCTGTGTGTTGTCCCTGGCCCCTCTCAGTGCTCTCAGCTTAGATGGGACCAAAGCCTCGTCGGCCCCGCAGATGCACAAACACCCCCACATCAGCTACTGCTGGAGAGCGCGGAGGAGAGGAAAGCAGCTGCAGGCAGCGTGGAACGCTGCAGCCTGAGAGAGAGAGAAAACAAGAATTCACTTTCTTTAACGCTGTTGATGAGGAAGCCGGGGTCAGAACTGTCTCATCTCAGTTTGGGGTCCAGAGGTGGTCCGGTGTGTCCCACTCTCTAAGTGCTTTTGACTTTTTTTTGCTACTTGTGAACGCTGGAACTGTACTGTAAGCATTATGACTCTTCTGGGCTCTGAACACTCCATACTGATACGAAGCAAATTTAGATCAGGTAAGTTTGTTCTCTGTTTATTCTCCACTTTGCCAGCCAACACTTGGCATTTATGGGTAATCCTATATACACACTTTCATCTGTCATTGTGGATGGGTTGTGTAGACACAATGTTCTCCTCAACCAAGCTACAGGTGTGCAATACTGCTGGCGTGCACTGGTGCAGGGAATACACACGAGAGGCCAGCTTGAGTCAGAAATTCTCCTGATTGCTGAGCCCAACATCACCTTGTTCCTGTTGGATGGATTTATAACTGGGTGTGTGCTTTGATGTGAATCTAGGACATGAGTGGGATGTCTCATGCAGGTTTGTGCACTTGTTTCCTGCCAGCAGCTAACCTGCTGCAGCAGCTGCTGCTGAAGGAAGCCAACCAGGCTTCTATTCTCTCTGATAACGGGGGATTAGACATACAAGAGGGGGGTCACAGAGGTTATCTAAATATGGCTGCACGGGAAGTGTGTGTGCACCCGGGCAAATCAAAGCGGGACGGCATATTTTAAACTCCCTGATGCCGGAGCGTTGGATCCATTTATCTCCTTCACATATTCATGTTTTCCTAATTTAATTTAGGGATGGAGGATGTGAGCCTGAGCGTGCATTTGCACTGTAGTCTGACCAACACTGCCACCTCCCTGAGGGAAATATAACTGATAGTGTCAACAACGGCGGCAGCAGCCACTGTGACAGTAAAGGCCCCAGAAAGCAGAAGTATTGGCTGGAGTGGCTTTGCTTCATACTTCCAGTTTGCCTGTGAGCTGTAATTGCGTTCCAGAGATGGTAGGCTAAATGACGCTTTTCCTCTGAGCTGTCTAGGGCACATCAGCAGGCTGGGAAATGACCCTCTGCACTGTTTGAAACATGAGAGGGAGGATTTGCTTCATTCTGCAAGAGGCTTTTCACCAAGGTGGCTCAGGGTTTGTGTTTCTCTAACCCGTGCACTCTAACTGGATAATATAGCGCAGATGTATAGATACTGTCTTCAGTTTTAGCCGGGTGATACATGTAGCAACTTGGGCTGAATTTATGAGTGCGTGAGGGAACTATTGTGCGTAAGAGAAGTAAAATTGCCTGTAAATCTTGATGTGATAACTGCTGATGACAGGGGGAGTCTAAGATGCTGCGGCAGTGTAGGATTTACAGTTTTCTTTAAGCTCGAGTAACGTCCATGTGAAAACTGGCTAAAGTTGCTCCTGTTCCACCACGCCACGCTTCAGCTGCATTATTAAAGCCATGGGAACTGCAGCTGCTTCGCCAAAGAGATAAAGATCTCATTTAAGAGCTCCATGTGGGCTGTTTTGCGAGTGTGTCCCTGACTGGTTTTCAGACTGGTTTGATTAACGGTTCAAACAGCGGTGACCCGTTCTCCTAAGCTCACCGCTACTGCGTTATAGTGATCAATAATAAGTTAAAGCAATACCACAAAGTGTCAAGCACACGTAGGATCTCATAGCAACACCGTAAACAGATGCTGTCTTCATGAAACACCTGTTTTCAGTGACATACGGGGAGCTGGTGGACAAAAACTTACTCCTTTGTGCTGACATTTATCATGTAGTCCCATTAAACTTCAGGATTTTACTGGAAACACTAAAAAAAAAGGATATAACATTTATAATATTTGATGTAAAACTTGCTTTTATGTGTAAATGAAATTCACTGAATGTCTGTGTGAGTTAAAAAATAAATACTGGGAGAAATCCAAGTGAGCTGCTAAATAAGTAAATAAAAAGATTGTCGCTTAACTTGGCAAGTTATTTTTACACAAAAAGAAATAATCTCATTTCAACCAGCTCTTATGTCTGTTTGCTAATTCTGGGTTATTTCACCCTTATTGGGTGAAAAATAAAGAGAGAAGCGATTAAATCTACAGCAGGTGGAGTGATGTCTGGCTCAAGGTCACTACAGTCTGACTGTCCAATACTACACCAACAAAAACTGTTTTAAGGTGGATTTTCAACTTATGGAGGAGTATTAGTCTAAAATAAACCCAATTCATTAAAGGAAAGCTGTTTATTAGACGTTAGACAGTCATGATCATACATTTGTCGCAAACACATTCCTGCCTGTGCTGAGTAAAGTTCAGAGAATGCATGTGACTCATGTAAGCAGTGTTTTCCGTTCAGTGTAAAAGTGAGGTGTTGGTATTATCCTGTTTCTTTTGTGTGAGGTACAGGAGGACAATAAATCAGAGAATCACTCAGCTGGTTTGTGTAATTAACTCTGTTTCCCCGGCACAAAGCAGGCTAAATGATCGTTTATTTACAGCATCAATCTGAACACTCGCGCACTTGTCGTCAATTTGTATGTCCTTTGTTGTCAAGACACCCCGAGTTTGAAACAAATGTCTTAGTTTCAAAGTCAACAGCGAGGGAAGTGGTGTGGTTTGATTACACATCCTGGCTCGGCTCCCCTCTCTGTAACATGTTTGCTTTCTGCAATCAGAACACGCAGCACTTTGCTCTGTAACAGAGATTTTTTAGGGAGAAAGAGCAGATTCTGTGGCAGCTGCTGTGCTTTTTCAGGCACATTTTTTGATAACCTGCCAGTAAACATAACAAAGTGGTTACACTTGATTTGTTACCTGGCTTTTTCCAAGAAAATTAGACAAAAATCTGCATGTATGGATAACATTAAAGCTTTTACCTGACTGAAATATGACCGTGTCTTATCAGCAGTGCAACTGCAGAGAGTTTGATTTAGGATTAGGTTGGACCAAATGTCTTAAACACAATTGTTCTACTTCATTCTAAGGTTTAGTGAATAGAATTATCAAGCCGTGCATAAAGTCCCATTTACGGCAGTTTAATAGATGAAAACAAAAAACATTCCTGTTACTCAAATGAAACATTTTAAAGTTTGGGTAGGATTAAAATCCTTAAATGCACCTGTAACCATGCCAGCCCTGGTATTGGCAGACTCGGTCCTTCTCCATGATGTTACTCTGCGTTGTTTAAGTGCACTGAGACAGTTATCTGGTCTTGCAGGCCCTTTTTTTTCTGTGTTTAACATAAAAATGTTGGTCAGGTTAGCTTGTGGTCAGGTTACACTGTAAAGGAAGACTTAATGTCCATGAACTTATAAATATCCCCACATACAGAGCGCCATATAAACCCAACTTACATCCGTCCCAGTGCTGGCGACCATCAAGCGAAGCTGATGTAAGTACGACAGCATTAAGGAGACATCCAAGAGCCAACGCACCACAGAGTGCCATGCAGTCAAATCGAGGTCAAGTGGAATAAAACTAATTACCTAGTTGTACACCCTGTTTTCCACTTATCTAAGCATATTTATCTACAAGTATAATAATCACCCCTTATCTGTGCCCAACAGCAGATTACACGTTCCTTTCATATTCAGTCTGTTTCTGCTAAGCTGTGCTATATTTAGATCAATTCAATATAAATAAATTAAATAGAATAGTTAGGACACAAGTCGAAGTATCAGAATGGGAATATCTTCATTGTCATAGCCATCTTGTTGGCTCTGTTGCACTTTGCTGGTGTGGTTGATAGAAAATGTAGCTATGAATAATATTACACTTTATAATTTGTTTGTAAAGAGAATTTACCATTTATGTCTGTATGAACATTTTAAAAAGAAAAAAAGACATTATTACAAATTTTAACCATCTATGCTAACAGCCATCTAGCATACATAGCAACTCTTAATGATTAAAGCATAAGTTTTTGGCTGGGAAAAACCTTCTATGCACTTTTTTCTTTTCCTTTTAATCAATATTTTTCTATGAACATCATAATCTAGTTTCACACGACTCCCACCAACCAACAACAAAACCATCAAAATGATCCTATCTTCAATGCCAGCTAGCTTCTAAGGTGACTCATTGGAAACCTAGCCATATCGTAGCACTTTATCTTCTGTATTTGGGGAAAAATCTGTTGCAGTTGATCAACAGTCATAACAGGAGGGGAGAGGTACAATTCATTAAAAATTAAACCATCAATGCAAAAAGCTACAGTCAGTAGCAACTACAGCTACTAGGAAAACTGGAGTAGCATCCATTTTTATTTGCAGATTATGGAAGGAAATGATAACATTATTTTATGTATACTTCTGCCAGCATGCAACCTCTGAAGTCCAGCGTGTTTGTGTGTTTACAGTTATTACTGTTGCAGTCACAGAGTGTAGCACCTGCTCATGACCCCTGACCTTTTACCCAAAACACAAGACAAACTTGCATGTTGATAGATGTGTTGTATCAGTTACTCAGCTTCCAGTCAGTAACTAATGCCTGTATTGGCTCTCTGCGCTTTTGCAACCAGCACATCACAATACACACACACACACACACACACACCTTTTTTTTAACTATAAGCTAAAGCAGATGTCAGATGAAGGGCAGGGCTCGAAGTTGCATAATGGAGGTGCTCTCCAGTGCTATGATGTGGCGCCCGTGCTCACTGACACACTCTTAAGAAAGCTGTTGCATTAACATCAAACCCAGACGGTTTGAGGAAATTCATGAAATGTAAAATTGCAGCCAGAACTGCGCAAATAAAAACCACCTGAGCAAGATAATTAACAATAGTGAAGACAAGCAGAAAGTGATGAGGGTCTTTCAGAGGAGGAGGAGGAACATTTCATACTTGTGTGTCAGAACCAGGATCTGACCAAGGGACTTTCAGATAACAGAAGGGAGGGAAAACACACCGAGACAAAGAAACAAATGAAAGTTAAAGACACACACATGCAAGCAGACCAACAGACATGGAGGAGGCTGTGTTTATGACCTCAAGCTCCCACCTAGACCAATTCTACACACACACACACACACACACACACAAAGAGCAGGGAGAAACGTGTGCTCATGCTGCAGACCACACACTGCTGAGCAGATCTGTTTAAAAGCCAGGAGCTGTGTTTATCATTCCCTACATCCTGCTTGCAGAAATATTTGTGAGCAGGCAGTGTTGTTTTGTGTATGCATATGTACATGCATGCGTATGAAATGATGTGCATGTGGAGCAACTGCAGGTCTGCATGGGCAGCTTCGGCCTGCAGGTGAGGTACAGCTGCACAAACTATTCATTTAAAAGTGAGCTGGATTCTCAGTCTCCTCCTGCTTTTTTCTCTGTCCCTCACCTGTTTCCTCACGTCTCTTTCCTCTCTTCTTCACTCCATCTGTTGTCCCCCCCCCACCCCCAAACTTCAGTGCTACAGTTAAGACTTCAGCAGAGGAGGACACGAGAGCAGCTGGCAGACCAAGGCATCATGCCTCGTGAGTAACGCCTTCCAACACGGAGCTGTCACACATGCACTCACACACTCACACACCTGCATGCTTTTCGTCTGCAGCAAATTGGACAGAAGGAAGAACTGGAAGAAAGCCACTTTGGCTTAATTAGCAATATGATCATTTAGCCCTCATCTGTCTGGGTTTGGAGAACACGGTCTGATTTTATCCAGATACAAAGACAGTCAGTGCCTTCTTAAAGTGCTTAAGTGCTGAATGAAATGGTCAAATAAGCTATTGTTTTAGTGATAACATGCGTGTATCCATTGCCCGACCACACAAAGTAGAGGCGATTAAATCGCGATGACGACCGCTATGCAGGACAGGTAAGAGTTGTCTGAGGATTTTTATAGTTCTGTGCAAGTTCATGCCTGTAAATGCCACAAAGCTGAGCCTTGACAAACATCCAAACATTAGTGAAAGAAAGCTTTAACTTTGGAAAAGAAGAAATATCAATCAGTTTGATTCTCTGATATCTTAAAGATCCCAGGCCTCATTTATAAAACTTTGCATTGATCTTTGCATACTAAAATTTTACTCAACAAAAGGTAAAAATTGCTGCACCAAAGTAAAAGTCTGATTTATGCACATGTGCAGCCATTTCCCTTTAAAAATCGCCTCCTTGCCGAAACGTCCTCGTTCCTACACACCCACTTTCTACCACACACGGTCAATGCAAAGCAGCACATTAATATGTCTGCATATTAATCGTAGTGTCTGTGGCAATGTCGCGATAAATGGCATCAGCGTAATGAAGAGGTCTGTGCCAGAAATGTAAAAACATGGCTGGATCTTAAGGTGCCGGCGAAGAGGCCGATGGCTCGCTCAGCAATAACATATATTAGCGTGTGCACATATGAGCACATGAAAGCACCTCCTCTGCGCTCTGGGGGTTGGTAACCGGCGTCTCAGCGTCAGCGCCTTGGTGGCTACTGTCACCTGCAGCAGCCATCCCACACAGCTTCTGCCTGCAGCTTGTTCTGCACACTGCTGTGCAGCAGGATGAATGAAAGGACCCAGGCCACTGTGCAAACACATTTATTAGAATCATATCAGAGTCACAAAGTACATTAACCGAATGCACATTTTTGTGGTTCACACAGACAAACTGGTTCTCACCAGGATGGTTCCAGCGGGTCGGTGGATCCAACACTGAACCCAGTTCAGTACATAGATGTGAATCTAGATCTGCTTATCAGCCAGTCATCACCATGGGTCAGGAGATCTTTGTGGTCCTTAAACAATCTACCATCCTGATCCTTTTGTCGGCATTATCTGCAAGTAGCACAAGCTCATCCACTGTGAAGCATTACACGTGTCACATTTATATACTTATTCAGTAATCGCAGTTAATGTACCAATAAGCTCTATAGTAAAGTTTTTTAGTATGAACATACTGTTCTGTGATGCTTAAATACGCATTTATGAAATAAATACCTCGGTTTTTAAGCATGTCTATAATAATCCATGATTCCATCCATCCATCCATCCATTTTCTTCCGCTTATCCGAGGTCGGGTCGCGGGGGCAGCAGCCTAAGGAGGGAAGCC
>JBAMHV010000023.1:19391307-19430730 GCA_037177535.1 Pseudomugil gertrudae
GTCTAGAAACTCGCATTGTGCGGGGGACCCCTCCCACATTAGAGGATCACGACTTGTAATGGAAAAGCAATCCAGTAGAATATAGTACTGCCCGGGCCGGTAGAGTAGTGTCACGTAGGTACTAATGGAAAAGCGCTCTAGCGCTATCACTAGTTTGCGGTGGTTGAAATTAGCTTCCTGATATCTAGTTTAGAGACTTAATGATAAAATATTCTACTGTATAACAGAAAAGTACTCTTTGAGGAAGTCGAGTCATTGGAATGTGGTGTAAACAGATTCTGATCTAAAGGTGTGAATCAGCTTCCTCATTATTACAGTTAAATTCTTATTCAGCTTTATTTGTACAGCATCATGTTTAAGCACAGTCCAGTGTAGTAAAGTTCACCATGGTCTAAATTAGTGAGCCACATTAATCCAATTTATAACTGTGTTCATGTAAACCATCATAATAATAATGACGTATAAGGAAACCAACAGATTACATCACAACTTCTGTATGATTCAGTACTTGATGCCGGAGTTGTGCCAGGAAACAGTGGTGAGGAAAACCTCCAGCAGAACCAAGAAGGGTGGTCGTCCTGTCCTTTCCATCTGGGAATGGAAAGAAGAGAAAATATGGGTGAAAACAATGGGACCTGATGAGAAAGAGAAGCGTAAATAATGACAGTGTCGTATATTTATAAACTAGAAGATTTATATAAAAAGGAAAGTTTGAACTGGTGTTTAAAGTAGAGTAAAACGGAGTTTCTGAAATGAAGCCATCTTTGTATCTCTCTTTGAACTAAAGATGTCCAATGCAAGACTGAAGACAAACAGAGAAGACTTTAACCATTAAGATGTCAGATGCTTTAAAGCGAAGCCAATCCAGATTCTGCCGATGGATAAATCCAAATGTAGCAGAAAGCAGGTGAATACATGCAGCCAACGGGGAGCAAGAGACAGAGTGAGGTTGCAGCCAGCCTGTCAGGCAGACAGGTTGGATTGTGACCGCTCAGGAATGCTCTGGACCAGAAACCCTCTCTGACTCACAGGAGACAGCGGTTTCACCGGGAGCGTACCTGTTTACAGCATCAGAAAGCAGCGGCCCGCCCCAACACCACAACAAGCTGCCGTTTACAAGGCACAGGCTTTGTTCTTACGGTGTCCCATAAGTCAGAATGATGAGAACACGTAGACCTGAGCGCACTGAGCGTTCTCCTAAATCCTCGCTGTTGCAGCAATTTACGTCCTCCTGTGTTGCTCGGGTCAGGGTAGGGATGTCATGTGTGCTGATATTTTGTTTAGCTTTAACTGCCAACATGAGAAATACATTTGACATAGTCATGATGAAAAGTTACGGGACTTTGTGCTGCAGACAAGCACCTATAAACTGAGATTTTATCTATTCCTGGTACTTAAAAGCAATGCTGTGTCGTCCTGGCAAACATGGGGTCCGGTTTGTCTTATTGGTTTCTCGCATGCAGGAACAACAAGGAGGTGGGGAGGAGGGGGGTGGGGACTTGGACTGCAGACCAGGGATTTGTTGAATGATATCTCTGGCACCGTTTGCCATTTCACAAAGACTCCAGCGTCCAGATAAACCGCTGGTAAGTGTGCGGGGGAACGGAATCCAGAGGCCCGGCAAAAGCCCTATCAGTTTCTAGAAGTCTGTCAAAGATAAGGCGGCACAAGGAAACGCAATTGGGCAGCAGGAATCCAAGCCCTCCTTTTTAAAAAAGACATTTCAATTGGCTGTTTATCTCTTGATTCCAGGCGGTGGCACAGACGGAGCCGTTGCAGGGACTTGTTTTATTTACTACAGTAGGGTTCTTATCACTCTCGCAAATGTCCTCCCAACATTTTATGTATACGGCCTAAAAAGAAGACATTTCTGAGAGCGACGTAGCGTCCTCCTCCTGCCGCTGTAGTTGTGACCCTTCAGATGCTGAGTGACTCTGCTTGGCTGTGTTATTCCTGCTGGGGAGATGGACACGGCACAGGGTCTGTGTATATATTACCCAGGGAACATCTGGTGTTTATTAGACTATTCAAGAATCTGCCCCAGCCTCTCAGGCCCGACTGGCGTGTGGCCTGCATAGGAGCGCTGTCTGTCTGCTGGCTACAGGTCTGACTCTACACACACACACATGCAATGCAATCTAATATTTCCTCATAAAGATAATAGAGTTTTAGCAGGTTAACTGTGCTTTTTCCTGCTAGTGCTTTAAAACATTCTCGTCATCTGCAGCAGTGCTTTGAAGCTGAGAACAAGAAGGGGGATGATTCCCGCCTAATGCACCATTCATCTTACCCCTCAGTGTTGTGTTTACATTTGATGCATACAGTCAGCAGGTATATGTACTGCGATAAGCTTAAAGAGCATTGTAATGTTTAAAAAGCACGTAAGCTGGCTTGTACTCACAGTATTGTATTACACTGAGCTCATGTTGGGTAGCAGAGATGCACATCAGCAGCATTTTTTTTAGGAAGTAGTTTAAACACACACGTCATACCAAGTTGGGAACGCACGATGATGCCAGCATGACCGCGAGTGGGAGCTAATTTTTCCCAGCTTTCCCTCTGAGGAAGAACACGGGATAAAGTCGTTACACACTCACAGGCCACTTTTATCAGCTCCACCTGCTCTGTTGCTTGTGAATGCAATATCAAATCAGCCAATCACGTGGCAGAAACCGAACATGTTGAGAACTTTCTGAAGTTCAAACTGAGCATCAGAATGAGGACGAATGAGATTTAAGTGACTCTGAATGTGACATGGTTGTTATTTACCGGTGGTTTCCACACACAGCCTGCCTGAGTGTTGCTGCGGATCATGTCCATCTTTTTCTGAGCATCTTCTGATGGATGCTTCCAGCAGGATGATGCACCATGTCACAAAGCTCACATCATCTCCGGTCCTCGATCTGCTACCCTGCAGCTTTTAGTGTTGCTGCAACTCACCTGATTCAGATCAATGGCCCATTAACAGGCTGGTGCCGAGGTTAACGAGAACCTTTTCATTTGGATCAGGTGTGTTGTACCAGAGAAAGACAAACAGCAGCGTTGGGATGTGGTGGGGCGGGAGATTCCCATCATAGATGTGCAGCATCTGTGTGATGCTTCATGTCAACATGGAGGAAATCTGTGAGGAATGTTTCCATCTTACTGGATCCAACCCAGTACTAGAAGGTGAAGCTGATTGTGAGTAGTGGTTGTATGTCTAACCCGCGTCCCTGAGCAGATTTAGTCCTCCTTCATTTCCTGTGCCTTCATTTTGTTTTATTCTTTATCTGAAATGTTAGTTTCTTCTTTCTTTCACTCCCTTCCTGCTCCCTACGGTCTCACATCAACCTCTACTCCACCTCTTTCTATCTCCTGTTTTTTTCCTTTTATCTTCCTTACATTTTTAAAATATCTTTTTCCTTCACATTTTGTCTCACTTTTCCTTCAAGCTCCTGCAGCCTGATTTTATTTTTCTCTTATTTCATGCTTTCTTTTTCACTCCTTTCTTTTAATTCTATTTCTTCTCACACCTTTTATACATCTTTTTTTATTGTATTTTGTGACTTATTCCTTCCTCCTTTTCCTTATTTTCTCTTTCAAATCTTTCTATTTCCTTCCTATTACCTCCTCTGAGCATAATTTGAATGAGACTTTAAGCCAAATTTGGGCTTTATTTGAGTTTTAAAGGGCTTATTATTGCACATTTGATGACAATCTTGTTTTTTTTTTTTTGTAATGCCAAGACATCCAGGACAAAGCTTTATCTCTCCCTTCGTCTAGCCAGCAATCCCAGGACATCCCTCAGAAATCTCCCACTAAAATATTTGACCAAATAAAAAGTGCTGTTGCTCTTCTTGCACTCGGATAATCAAACTTATTTGGTTTCCCTTCTCGCTGCCGGTTGATCAGCACGAGGAGAGCTGTGGATAGATTCAGGTTCACCCAGGTTTGCTCCGACACTGATTATTTATCCTGGACTCAACAAAGACAGATTGTGGAAGGTGGGAAATCTCACCCACTGCAGCCCTTTAATTACAGCGCCTCCATTTATTTTTCTAACACTCAAGGTGTTTGACTACAGCCGCAGTGAAGCAGCTGGGCACATATTAACACAGAAATATTGATTATTGAAGGAAGAAGGAAGCTGTGAGTTCAGCGTTAATGCTCGCCGTGGATGTGATGATGATGATGATGAAAGAACGGAGATGAGATGGAAGAGCAACGCGGGTAAATTTGATTTTATAACCAAATTTGGAAAATGGGACAGAAGATAGAAATAAAAAAATCAGATTGTGGTGAAAAAGGAAAATGTTTGAGTGAAGAGAGCGAATGTGTCGGGTTTATAAAGAATCAAATAAGTAAACAGCTGTGCAAGTAAACACGCTGTTAGTGGCAGCTGTATCAGTCAATACAGCTTATTACTCATGAAACACGTTGACATACTCTAGAAGGGAATGAAACACCAGTTACCACCTATCAATGTACATTAATATTGATCTGAATGCATCAACATATCAATATAGTGATTTAAACTTATCGAGATATATTTAAACATTGATACATCGGTCCGCTCCAGTGATGAGTCTGAATCTATACAGGAATATATAAATCTGTATTGACTATTAAATACATCAAAATATTAATCTTCACTATGTTGGACAATGTGATTAAAATCAGTCTGATCAAAGATTCTAGCGGACATGTTTACGTGGATGCAGGATTCCTAGGAGTACGGATGACTTCAGACCGAAACAAAGGGAGCACACTGAACGTCTACGCTTTGTGGAGCTACAGGAGAGGAGCTACTGGTCCAGCTACTGCCTCTCTACCTCTCCCAGTGCGGTCCACTTTGGAAATACGAGGCCAGTGTTAATCCGATTCTGCCCGATTTATCCAACATCTTCAACAATCGCTGTTTTTCTAGAGGTCATGTCGGATCCTGGTTGTCTACATGTGAACTTTTGTTTCGCTCTCATGGCATGAAAATATGCTGCCATTGTTGGCTCGGCCATTTTTAGGGAGGGAGGGCTGAAAGAGGAGGAATTCAATTCAATTCAACTTTATTTATATAGCACCACTTCATAACAGTGTCATCTCAGGGCGCTTCACATCATATTTGAGCCAATTCATCAAAAAGCCTCGATAAGGGAAACCATAAGATTGCATCGAAACTTTACTCTGATCCAATCCCCATCCTGAGCAAGCATGAGGCGACAGTGGGAAGGAAAACTCTTATAAGAGGAAGACAAAACCTCCGGCAGAACCCAGCTCAGGGAGGGCAGCCATCCACCTCGACTGATGGTGTGGAGAGGACAGGAAAGACAGAATAACATTTAAATAATATTAACACTGCAGCAGGAAGACATGAAAACATGATAAACATGGTGTACTCCACCTGAAACTACACCTATTCTTTATTCCATCAATCCAGAATAACATTTTTCTGCTTACTGCCCCGTGAATTTCTATAAACAGAACATTATTTTCTGTTTTCTATGACTTCATGTGAACATTATAAAACTCAGCATCCAGGATGTGGTTCAATCTGTTTTAGTTCAAAGAACAGATCTGTTTTCTTTCTCTGCTGAGTGGAGCTTTTAATGTCTTCTGTTTTCTGTGATTAGTGTGGGCAGTATGGTGGTGTAGTGGTTGGCACTGTGGCCCCACAGCAAGCACATCGCTGGTCTCGGAGCCTCAGCTGTGTGGAGTTTGTGTCTCCTTCCTGGGTCCGACTTGCTCCAACTGTCCAAAGACACAACGATCACTTCTTAAAGGTTTTTTTTTGGACAAAATCATCCGCCACATGACGGTAAAACTAGATCGAATAAATGTGAGTGGAAATGATGTGTGGTATTGAACATGTGATATCATCTTGTCGATATTGAATTATAATAGTATCATGTTACAGTTTGTGATCTTGGGAAAGATCTGATTCATTTCACTGACTGTGATTCACACCCCTATCATTCAGTGGAAAAGGTTTACGTATCAAAATGTCTCAGAAGTAAAAGTATGAGTAAAATAGAGGGTCGGAAATGTCAAAGGAAATTCCACTTTATGGTTTGTAGGGATGTGCGGCCATGTTTTTTGTTGCTACATTAGCTTGGATGCTAAAAGGCCATTGAACATTTACATAAACTGCAGATCACCTGGTGCTAACGGGCATCAACCCTCATTTTCACACAAATCTTTGAAGAACAAATGGGACAGTTAGTCAACAAATCTGTAAGAAAAACTGTTCAAAACCAATTTCCTTCATATAGTGATAAGTAAGCCAACATAATAGCATTATGTCATTTGAGGAATTAAATATATATAGAGGCAAGATAACAAAACTAAAGTGGATAGTCCTGATAAAAAAAATGTAATAATAATAATGAAATTATTTATGAAAAGCTGATATAATTTCATAAACACTGGATTACTGTGGTGCTTAAGCCGTATGTTAGTTTATGCAGAGGCGGTGTCTCTGGGCCCAGAGACATCTAGAATAGAACATATTAGTGGAAATTTACATTGTAATGAAATAAATTATTTTTCTAGAGCTTTTATTTTTGCTCTCAACCACTTTTTGTTTTTGTTTTTTCTTTTTAAGTAAGCAAACTTTTCAGCATCAAGTCCCAAACCATGCAGTGATGGTTCGTATCTATACTCTCAGCAAAGCTCAACTCATAAAAGTCCACTGCGATTTGACATTTGCTGCTTTAAAGATCATAGCTTGACACACACGCATTTTATGAGCGAGCAAATAGAACATCCTGTAAACATTAGTCGTGGCTGAGGAAGAGGAGGGTACTGACCTTTCCCTTGTAGAGAATGTGTGGGGAATTATGAAACAAATAAGATGATGAAAGCATCTTTTGTAGAGCACATTGAGATGTTTACTGTGAGAATGGGACTAAATAAAACATGATGCTCATTTTCTAAACTAGATAAAATATGTAAAATCATCTCATAGTTGTACTAAACAGATGGTACTCCAGCTGGTGTACAGAGTAAGGACTGTGGTACAGTTTGATGTTAGTGATATTGTGGCCCTGCTCTGAGACCCGACCTCTGACTGTATCCCTATTTAAAGCCCAGAAGTAACTAAAGCGAGCCCGATATGTGAGAACCTGAGTGCTGCTTTTAGTCCAAAACACTTTCTGAACCTGCATCCCTCCAGTTTTTAAGTTTTTTTCTTTTTTCTGTTTGTTAGGCTACTTGAAATTACTTTGTTGAGATGTTTGTCTGCTTCAACAAGCTCTGCACTTTAATAAATGCTGCTGGACAAATTAGCAGTCAGTCAAATTAGCAGCAATTAAAAAAAACCTTAGATTACACCTTGCTATTTCGTGGACCATTTATCCAATCCTAAATGTTATTAAAACATTTTTAATATAAAAAAAGTTTACTTTACAAACGGTTTAAATATGATGGGTTTTTAACATTGACTCAACTTTTTTATTGACTGAATCCAAATATGTGAACATTCGGCTTGTTTAGCCAAACTTGGAATGACCGTTCCAGTGTGAATGAAAATGACAGACCATTTATTTTCCTTTGTGGTTTCAGTAAACAGCAATAACTAAAAGTAACCCTAAGACTTCCCTTTAGCATTAATGTTCTCCAAGTCTGCTGTTGTTTTTTTCTGGAGGTTTCTTTTGTTTTTACCCACATTTGACATGAAAAAGCAACACTTTGTTGGCTATCTTTCCGGATCTGGAGGTCTGATACCCATCCTGCCACAAAAAAATGTATAAACCTTTTAACAGCTTGTTGGTTTTTAGTACTGCCCCTGTGACAATGACAAAGTAACTGTAAATAATGTGGTGAAATCTGCATCAGTTGGCAGTTTTGGAGGCTTGCAAACCAGGATTTTGGATAATCCTGGTTTGACTCTTGAGCTCTAACATGCACACTATATTGCTCTTTGACATGACCACATGAGTGCTGAACTGGTTTTTACTGGTTTTTGAATAATTTACATCAGATCACTTTACCTTGTCAGCACATATAAAAGATGTAATTAATGTAAAGGAGATTGTTACACTATGTTAAACTCCAGTATGATTACAAGACTTCTTTTATAACCAACATTTATAAAAAAAAATTCAAGCTCGTATATAAACTGCGAACTTCTTCATAAATAAAGTAACTTTCATACTGAGGAAAACTGTTGGTTGTGGGAAACGTTGGGCTTGTAATGTTTTTTTCTCTTCTCTCTCGAGCTTTTATCAAATGACCTGCTTCTTATTAGCAGTACTATTTCTATAAGTATATATTTAGTAACAGTAAAAGTAGTTAACTTATCCAAGCTCCTCCACGTCAAAGTCCCTATTTCCTGTTATTTCTCCATTTAATCCAAATTTCTTGGCAGGTAGATTAATGTATTTACTTTTTTTTTACATATTTCACTCTCATCATACTCATTCCAAAGAAATTCTCAGCACTAATGCAAATCCTAATGTCTCCTTCAGCAGCGGTTATCTTCAGTAGAGCTGCTTCGGCGTGTGTTTGCTGACCGACGTTGTGGACGTAAGTGTTAGGAGGAGCTCTGTAAAAGCTGTGGATCTAAGATGTTCCACTTCCATGGCTCTGGCTTCACCCTTTTCTATCCCCACTACGTGCTCCTCACTCTTTCTGTATCATTCTTGGTCGTGTAGGTTGTATTATTACTTTATGTCTGCCCCTTTAAGTTCCCAGTAAACATGTTGTGTAAAGGAGCCAGCGAGCTGCAGGAGGAGAAGCTTATCCCGGTATTGAGATGAGCTGCAGCTGTATTATTATTATATTATTATATTATTATTATTTTATTCTTATTAGCAGCTGGAGCGCATCCTTATGTACAGTATGTGTGGGAACACCTGTTGCACACTTGTAGCTACCACCACCTCCCCACCTTTTTGTGTCTGCTTTATCCAACTCCAGCGTGCCACTGGAGAAACTACATGACGGAAGGAAGCCATCGCATCCCCCAACCCCTCCCCTTTTCGCCTGCAGCATTAACCTCTCACCTTAAAGCTCTATATCTCCATACGTGACACCCCCAGTGACTTCTGTTCTGTAATTTTGGAAACAGCGTGACCTCTTAAACTAGTCACTTGACAAGCGGGAGTGTACGTAACGTGCAGATTTCCTGTGATTCTGCCAGCTCAATCTCATAGTGACATCAAATTATGTTGAATAGTCCCAGATACAGGGAGGGAAAGCTGCATCAGTGTGTGTGAGTGCTAAGAGTTAAACATGAACAGGTGGGAGGAAATGGCATGAAAGACAATGCTTTGCACTAAGCTGTGTGTTGAGTTTTGTGAGAGAGAGTTTGGGTGAATTGCAAGGTCACAGAGTTGTACGGTCCTGGTACTGTGATTGAAGCCAGGGTCTGTCACATACTTGAATACAAACGGAGAATCTTATACCCCTTCACGCGCACACACACACACATAGACTAACATTTACCACCTCCCTCCCCTGACTGTCCCTTCAGCTCTGTTAGATAGCTTCTCTCAGCTGCTCCAATCAAACATGTGCTCCCTATCAGAGCAACCAATGAGAAACAGCAGCGATGGTACAGTGGCCGTGTCGTTCTCACGCCCGTACAGCGTAACACCTCCAAGTCGAGTGTCCTGCTAGGTGTCTGTGATGGTGTGTGAGTACTTGTGGCCTCATACATTGTGTAATGAGGGAATTTTGGAACCAGCCTGCAGAGCAAACGCAGAGCAGATGATTTTTTTAAACATGATTCACTGAATCCCATCAAGCAGATTCTGATTTAAAGATGCATGTTTGGGTTTTTTTTATTATTTAAATACTTTTACAGCATTGTTTAACTTGTGAGCTGCCTCTTTCTTTATATTAATCAGGAAAAAGGTAAATATGTGGAGAAATGTATGCAAATAAACATAAATGTGAATACATTAAATAAGGCCAAGAAAAGTTTCTTAATTTCTAATGTGCTTAAAAGTCAGTATTTTCTACGAGTAGTTTTGTAATCTGAACTCAGGAATTATTCTACTGGATCCTTGATGGGATCCTTACTAAGCTCTGCTTTGGATGTTTCTGTCTTTTGGTCTGTTCTCTGTCCACATGACGCCACACTGCTTCAGTAATGTTAGGTTTCCATCCCTCCATCAGACCTGTTTCCACTGATCTTCAGTCCAGTTCTTGTACCATATGACGTACCTCTGTCTTTCCTCCATGTTATGTTTATTCAAAAAAATACTTCCTGATAGCTTTGTTTCCATGGAGACCAATCACCAGCAGTCATTCAGGGTTTTTCTGATTTTTTTTTTAAAGACATCCTTTTAAGTTTCTGCTCACCTGCCATAAAAACCTCTTTGTGCCCAGTTTTGTTAAATATCTAATGATAAAACTGCAAACGATCCTGAAATATGCCAAGTTTTAAGATGTCAAATAAACAAGTGAATCACCTTCTACTTGCTGAAACACTATTTTAGGTCAGTCAAACAGGTAAAAAGGAGGTTTATGTACCAAATATACAATAAAAATGGTTCTTTAATCAGTTTAGGGGCTGTTTTAGGAGCTTGCATGAGTCATAGGTCAGCATTAAATATCTCATCAAAGCTGGGTCATGGGTTGGAGTGCAAATAAATGAAAAATCAGCCAGTGTGCAAAGAAAAAACATTTCAGTAAGTAGAGAGAACTCTTACTCAAGACTACTTTAAGGGATTACACATCTGACCGCTCAGAAGCATTTATCCATCCATTTTCTACCACTTTCCCCTGCACGGGGTTGTGGGGGGGTTGGAGCCAATCCCAGCCTACATCGGGCGAGAGGCGGGGTACACCCTGGACAGGTCGCCAGTCCATCACAGAGCTCAAAAGCAAAACTTTTCAAATGTAGGAGTAAAGGATGACTTCATGATTTGGACAACCCTGTTGTTTCAGTTTCTAACATGCTCATTATCCAAACTAACCAGTCTACATGTACTCGGTGCCTGGGGCCTGTACCTCCTCACTTGACTGAGGAGCCAAACTCTGGGTGTATTTTTTATAGCTTCAATTTACAAGGTTAGCTGAAATAATGCTGTAGCCAGCTTACATAGAAAGGAAAACGAGTGGTACAGTTCTGTTTTACAGGTGGGTTCTTGTCTTCAGAAGGCAGTTGTGTGGTTGATACAAGTCTGACCATCTTCCAAATGCAGTCTGATCCAAATGTACCCTTGCCCTGTTGTAACAGGTGGAAACAGGGTGATCACTGAAGTTTCCATCCATCTTTCCTGTTGTTCTGCTTACAGTAAACCACGGAAAGTTCCCTAAAACAGAGGACTCGTATGCGTTTGAGGAGGACAGCAGCAGTGAGAGTCTGTCTCCAGAGCAGAACCACAGTGATGAGTCCCAGGGCTCGGCCTGCCCTTTGTCCGAAGCCGTGGGCAGCACGGCCTCCTTATCCTCCTCACCTGCTCTCACCAGCCCCCTACAGGTAACAATAAACGCTCATTTCAGTTGTCTGTAATCAACTGCAGTTCCTTTCCACTGCTTTGCCTCTGCTGCCCTCCAGTGGTTGTGGAATGAACTGCAGCCTCTGCATTCCACTGACCTTTGGACTGACTTGAACTCAGCAGGTGCCAGATTCTTCCTCGCTGCCTCTATGTCCCCCACTGCTTACCTTTCACTCAGATGGCCTAATTCCAGCGGCTGCCATCCACATCACATTCACACCACAGCTGTTTTTAGGACGACCAGGACGGGACCCAGTCTTCACAATGAGCTCATCTTTCTCTGTGTCATGCATTGGTGTCATGTCGGTCAGAAAACATTAGTTTTTAATGCTTTTGTAGAGAAAATGTCAATACAAGAGCAAGGTAGCAGCAGCAAAACCGTTTATAGTGTTGGTGAAATATATAAATAAATAAAATTGTAAAGACTTCTCGTGTTCACGATATTCAAGATTCACATCCCAAAGCTGCTCTACTGGATGTAGATGTGGTGACTGTGGAGGCCTTTGCAGTGCAGTGAGTCATCATCATGATGAAGAAAGCAGGTGGAGATGATGTGAGCTTTGTGACATGGTGCATCATCCTGCTGGAAGCATCCATCAGAAGATGCTGCACTGTGCTCATAAAGAGATGGACATGGTCAGCAGCAATACTCAGGCAGGCTGTGGGGGTTAAACCATCAAGCTGGTGGGGACTACGGGGACTAAAGAGAGAATTTAAGGCAGCTTTCATTTGTATCAGTAGCTGAAAGTTGGCAATCTGATATAAAAATTGTAGCTTGTGATGCTAACATTGTGAATATTTGGACAGGGCGGTGCAAACAGAGACCCTCCTGATCAAACACAGGAGGAAGGTGCCAACAGTAATCAGGCAACACCTCCAATACCAGTTCCTGCTATAGTCAAGGTCAGCCTGTCCCTCAAATTCTGTCAAGCTTTTGATTTTTATTCATGTCATTAATTAATTTAGTCCGTCACATCTTCCTTTTTCTGAACAGTCCAAGACTTCAGACAAGAACCGACACAAGAAGCCCAAAGATGTGAAGCCCAAAGTGAAGAAACTCAAGTACCACCAGTACATTCCTCCAGACCAGAAGGCCGAGAAGTCTCCTCCGCCCATGGACTCGGCCTACGCCCGACTCCTCCAGCAGCAGCAGCTCTTCCTGCAGCTGCAGATCCTCAGCCAGCAGAAACACGCTCACACGCATTCACAGCAGTCGCCACAGCAGCACGCACACAGCCAGCAGACGCAGGGTCAGCAGAGGCAGCCCACCTTCAGCTATCAGCCTCACCCACAGGCTCAGAAGTAAGTCATGGATCGTTTCTCTTTGCTGTCCTCTCACTGGTATCATGAAGGAGATGGCTGCCTTTAAGAGTCTGGCTCTTCTGTTGATGTTTTAATTGGGGGAAGAGAGCAACCGTCAAAGAAATAAGAGAAATTAGAGGTCAGATCCTCTTTTATTGGTCATATAACACAGAGCAGCTCGCAGTACAGGAAGGATAATGCCGATTGCCTGGTGTGGATCTCCTGCATGTGGCCTTTGGAGGTAAACAAAGGTTTATGCAGGTACATCCATCCATCCATTTTCTACCGCTTATTGCCTGAACGGGGTCGCGGGGGGGGGCTGGAGAACTATCCTAGCTGTCAACAGACTAGAGGTGGGGTACACCCTGGACAGGTCGCCAGTCCATCACAGGGTATGAGGGTACAACCCCCATGAAATATCTTTCTCACAGTCACTAGCTGTGTTTCCATCACACCTAGAATTACACTAAAAAACTAAACTTATAGCTAAAGTTCTCATGAAGGGATATTTTTATATAGAAGTTCATCTCAAACCTATAATGGAAACAGTTTTTCCACATTTCCTCGTCTCCCAGATTAAAAAATGTGGAAAAAGCATCAAAGTACGTGACTTCTTGTACACGCTACAGTCACTAAATACGGAGGTCATGTGACCGGTTAACATGGAAGCAAAGAGGGGAAGACAGACTTTACAATGAATTAGAAAACAGAGGAAGAGGAAGCTGTGAAAACATTCTCCTCACTCACTCATTGAGACTTAATTCTGTCATTGTAAATGTTTCCCTCACTTGTAAGCACAATGTGCATTTTCATCTCTTTCAGGAGTTTTAGGTTCTTGGTAATATTACACAAATTGAAATAAAAGCTAAAAAGCTTTTTAACACGTGAGTTTAAAGACTAATCTTGGGGAATGCTACTATATTCTTTGCAATAATAATTGAAGTATGCCTGCGATTCTGATCCTGACTGAGCTGAACGGCTGAGAAGCTGAACTAGATTTAACTAAGCAAATATGTTTGAGCCTTCTAATTACTGCATGGGTAATTATTTTACCTGCAACAAGTTATTTTCCCCAATTAATTAAATGAGCAGCTTTTCATTTCATAAAAATCGATGTGGAAAGAGACAGATTGTAATCTGTGGGTCAAATTACTGGCACCAAACATACAACGATGTCGAGATGCAGAAACTACTAAAGCTGGTTAAGAAGTGTCTCAATACATTGAACTGGAAAGGTAATGGGAAACTATATTTTCCCAGGAAGAGTGTGGCTTGTAGCTGTTAGCAAACAGAAAAACATAAACTTCTGACAGCTTTTTGTCTTTTAGCTTGGAGACCATGTTGGAAGCAGGATGAAAGTATCTGACTTGGTCTTTTTTGCTTTAATGTACACGCTCTCTACTTGACTGTTCCTGTTCCAGAGCAGTGACTGAACAGTTACCAGCTTGCAGCTCCAGTGGTCCCTCCAGTGCAGCCAATAGTAACTCGTCCTCTCCGGTCAAGAACTCGTTTCCCAACCAGAGCAGCATCTCATCTGTCAAACCCGGACCCCTGCCTGCTAATCTGGATGACCTCAAGGTGGGTTTTAATAAACAAGATAGTTTAAATGATCTGTTCTGCTCATCAAACCTTTCTAATATAAGTTGTCTTTTAAGGTTTCTGAGCTCAGGCAGCACCTGCGTATACGCGGCATGCCTGTCTCGGGCACCAAAACCTCCCTCATTGAGCGACTCCGACCCTTCAGGGACTCCAACACGGACACCTCACCCACGGGGTCTTCTGACATCACCACCTTGACCTTCCCTGTCACACCCACGGGGTCCCTATCCTCCTACCAGTCCCCGTCGTCCTCCAGCACTCTGTCACAAAGAGGGTTTTACCCTTACCCCAGCACCTCCTCCAGCCCGCCCATCTCCCCGGCCTCCTCAGATCTGTCCCTCAGCGGCTCGCTCCCCGACAGCTTCAGCGACGTGCCCATGTCCTCGCCTACACAGTTCACTTTGCAGCCGTCACCCGCACAGCTCGGCATGGAGGACGGCCAGGCGGGAGGAGGAAGCAACAAGCTGGGCGGGGGAAATCAGAGGTCTGGGGAAGGGGCAGAAATGGATGGTCTGGAAGCTGAAAAAGATAAGATGCTGGTGGAGAAGCAGAAGGTGATTGAAGAACTGACATGGAAGCTGCACCAGGAGCAGAGACAGGCGAGTTCTGCTAGCTATTAACATGTTTTAAACTGGTCAGAACTGGATGGATTTACCTTTGTGCTTGTGGATTTTAGGTTGAAGAGCTGAAAATGCAGCTTACAAAGAGGAAACGCTGTTATGGAGCGACGCAGGACACTGCTGCTCCGCCCTCTCACCTCTCCATGCTCCACCAGCAGTCATCTCCAGCCATGATGGGACAGCATTTTTTTGGAGTGACAGTCAAACAAGAGCCTGTGTCTTTGTCCTCCAGCTGCCCTCTGTCTTCTCCCAAACAGCTCAAAAGTCCATCTGGCAGCTGCATGGAGGACATGGGACACTGCAACAATCTCATCCCAAATATGGGGGGCCCTGGTGGGCCACAGTGTATGGACACAGGCCCTTCCTCTGGTAGTCCCTCCACCATGTCTGCCTTTCTCAGTCCACAGTGTTCCCCACAAGATTCCCCCATCGGAAAGCCTTCCACTAGCTCCCAGCCTTCATCTCCTAATAACCCCTATCTGCTGTCTCCTCCTCTGGGAAGAGACGGCTGTGGTCACCAAGGCAACGGCAGAGCCCGCAACATGCAGGTACGATGTTGGGCATCATAGTTTATGTGGCTTGCAGATCAGCTTTGATTTTACCATGAAGACTGATTCATGAAAGGTTTGTTGTGTTGGGGTTAATCATCAAAGTTATTTATCCTTCAGTAAACATATAAACATCTGTAGCAAATGTATGAAACTTAGTCATTAGGAATTAAGTCCCCAAATCAAGTCTGACTTTTTTCTTCAAAATAAAATTCCCAGTTTAGTTTTGTCTTCATGTGGTTAAACAATCATCACATGGATGCTGCGTCATTTATAATCTACCAGATTTATTCGAGTGATTTTGCTCACAAATGAAGAAATGAATCTAAATACACAAAACTACCAATGCAACCTGATCCAAGCTTCATCTCTGCTTCATGTCACATGGAAACTAATCATGTTGGGATTTTCTGTAAAGGATCAACTATTTGAATGAAGTTTGACATTCGAAAGGTTAAATTTCTCAAAATGATTGAAAAGTTGGAGGAATGGTGCAGGTCTTATACATAACTCAACTTATTTATGAAAAAATTAAGACATTGATTATTTTATGGCAGATTTGTTTTTGTTCATGGAAACCGGTAAAGGTTGCAAATGCATCAAATGATGCATGACGGCAAGAGACAAGAACAAAGTCATGCTACAAGCTTAAACAGAAATGTACAAGAATACCCAGTAAGGGTTAAGGGCCACAGTAAGGGTTAAGGGCTACAGTAAGAGTTAAGGGCCACAGTAAGGGTTAAGGGCTACAGTAAGAGTTAAGGGCCACAGTAAGGGTTAAGGGCCACAGTAAGGGTTAAGGGCTACAGTAAGGGTTGAAGTCTCCCAGTAAGGGTTAAGGGCCTCAGTAAGGGTTGAGGACCACAGTAAGAGTTAAGGCCCCCAGTAAGGGTTGAGGACCACAGTAAGGGTTGAGGACCACAGTAAGGGTTGAGGACCACAGTAAGGGTTGAAGGCCACAGTTAGGGTTAAGGGCCTCAGTAAGGGTTGAGGACCACAGTAAGGGTTGAGGGCCACAGTTGGGGTTAAGGGCCACTGTAAGGCTTAAGGGCATGGTGGAGCTAATGCGTTAGTGGTTCAGTAAGATGTTTATGGGTTGTAAACAACAATAAAAAATAACAAAGGGCTGCTGTGTTTCAGTGCCTGGGTCATTATTGTAGGAACCAGTCCTCCAGACCTAAACTCTAAGGTTTCTATTTAAGCTATAATCTAATTGAACCTGCAGTAAATGCAAATGAGGTTTTAGAGCTTCAGCTTGCAAACAAAATGTTGATCATATCTGAAACAGGTCGGTGCGTTTCAACTTGATTACATTTAGTTAACTAGTTAACCTAATTTTCATTCAACCCAGTTTTGCACGTGAAAATGGGTGTAAATCTTACTGTAGGTGTTTCCTCCTGTTGTGACATTTCATCTTGCTGACTGCAGATGCAGCAGAGGAGCAGCAGCCAGCAGGTGAACTGCTCTTATCCTCCAGACCAAAGAAACCTTCAGCCAGTGTTTCCTGGCTCAGCTGATTGTGGCCTCAACCACAACGGCTCGAAGACTGAGAGCCAAAATATACAGCCAAAGGTAAGCATGATGTCAGCATAACAACCCACGTAATGGTTGTCCTCTTTTCCGTACATCGTGATCTGTCTCTGTATCATGTGTTAATAAGGTTCTTGTGTCGCCGTCACACTCTTTCACACAACGCCAACCACTCTTTCATTAGATGTGATGAAATTATTCAAGCTTTTTCTCTCTAATCTGGTGCGCTCCCCTACGAAATGCTAATGTCACTTCTCACTTATTTCTCATGTAGATGTCAGTATTGCCGTCTCCTCGGCATGTTGGCCAAAAGTGCCAGGCCTCTCCCCCCGCCTTCAGTAGCTCAGATTCAGATGCGTCTGACTTAAGACAGCCCCCATGCTATGAGGATGCAGTCAAGCAGGTAAACTCATACCCGAAATGCTGAGATTTAATGGAGATGGCTGGCCAGGGATTTCATTTGACCTTGCGGCGTTGCTCTACCTTCAGTTTCTGTGTTTTCTCTTGTGTTTTTCACCTGTGTTGCATCTTATGTTTTTACATCCATCGCTTTGTTCCATCTCTACACTTTGCAATGTTTAATGATTTGGTTTTTCTGTATCCAGGGAAAAAAATCTATTTCTTGCCTTCTTCATCAGCTGTGAAGTATAAAAACTATTTAACTTGCATTAAAAACGAGTCATGTAGCCTCCTGTTCTACATTAACTTCATTCTAAATGCAGAATTAAAACCAGTTCCGACAGCAGATGGTTTTCAGAGCACAGAAAGGACACATCTAAATTAATGAGCGTAGGTTACACCCTTCGAGCTGTGACCAAGAAAACTTGCATATGAAATGAGTAGATTTTTGCAAGGTCTGTTTGAAAGGAGCGAACATTTGTTCAGATATATAAACACGATTGTGTGTATTGAAAATGGCCCAAACAACAGTTACAGTCTCAAACATTTTCAGGGTGAATAAAAACATCCATGTAACTTTAACCCATGAGCATCACCTCTGCAAAGGTTAGGTCCAATAAAATGAAATGAATGAGGGAAGTTTTCTGAAGATGCTGCAGAAACGGCCATTTTGATCCAGTTTGATCCAGTATGGCCACCTTTTCTCAATTTCCCCTAATAGTGATCTCAGCATTTCAAACAGATGCTTTCATGTAATTAAGTTTTAATTTTAATTACCTAAGAAGTCTGTTTTGCAACATAGTCCAGGTGGCATTAATGACTGTTTAAAGGTTCATTTATGCTTCCTGCAGGAGACGGATCCCCAGAGGGGAGAACAGTTTCGCCAGTCTGTCGGTTACGCATATAATTTGTAGTTTTAATGCGAATCTGAAGTTACATAAAATGTTGGATTGATGGAATGAATTATAAAACTGAATTATAATAAAATGCATCCTCAATACAATCTGCAAAAAGAAAAATCAGATTAAACAGCTTCGGCATGACTTCCAGTTTTCCTGTAGATTAAGTTCTTATCCCTTCTTTCTGCATACTGACATTTCTTTTACATCCATCCATTTTCTACCGCTTTTTCCCTGAACGGGGTCGCGGGGGGGGCTGGAGCCAATCCCAGCTCACAACGGGCGAGAGGTGGGGCCTGGACAGGTGGTCAATCCATCACAGGGCCATAAAATTAAATATATAAATTAAATTTATATAAAAACTCTAAATTGTCCATAGGAGTGTGTGTGTGTGTGTGCATGGTTGGTTGTCTGTGTGTGTTGGCCCTGTGATGGACTGGCGACCTGTCCATGGTGTACCCCACCTCTCACCCGTTGTGAGCTGTGAAAATAGATGGATGGAAATTTATATAAAAAATAAATAATAAAATTAAATTTAAGGCCATTACATCCATGCAAAAGTTTACTTTTATTAACTTTCTGCACATTTTGTCCACATGGAGCCTGAAAACACTGCGTTCTGAAGCTAGGTGTAGAAGTACAAAATCTGCTATACACATAGAAACGTATTAGTATGGGTTTCTTTAAAAAAGCTACTTGTTGTGAAAAGACTCTGATCCATCCATGCGCTGTGGTTTAGTGAACTTGTTCATCTCTGTCCTGGTTACCTGGATTTTTTTTCTGGGCACCAACATGAAACATGTTTCATGGTTACAAAAGAAGAAAAGCTCAATAATAAAGCTCCTCAGTTTCTATTGAAAGACGGGACTCGCGTATCATTAGCCATGAAAACATAGCTGTTGGTGGTATTGAGTCGTGTATTTTTCAGTGTGTGGGGTGTTTTGAAGCTGATTGAAGAGGGTCTTCAACAAGCCACTGCACAAGGGGGCAGTGCAGAGTTCCCTTCTGAGTTCTGGCAGCAAATATAGCGATGGTGGAGATCACGATAATGTTTATCTTAAAGAAGCAATATTAGACATCACAGTAGACGGAGGTGGTCTGTGTGGCTATTAAATACACTGACACTTTGTCCTCTAGGTTTCTTTTGCTCATCATGAGACTACTATACCATACAACACCACCCCTTATGGTTATAGGTACTGCACCATGTGCTACACATAGGGGTAAGAATCCCCCTTCCCAAAAAAATGTAACCTGCATCGATGGTCTTGCATTCTCCTCTAAATGAAAGGCTGGAGAACTGCTAGGATCATCATAAGTGTTTTTGTTGGTTTACAGCTGTGTTAAGGTATCAGAGGCTTGTTTATCATTTAAGTTAATGTGTTTAAAACCTAAGCTGCTGAGTTCACAGGTTTAATTTTGACATGATGAAAATCCAAAAATTTATTTGATAATTGAGGTAATTACCTCGTCACCCCCAGTTTGAGAAGCACTAAGCTAGGGTTTGCCTCTGCACGCTCTCTGAAAACAAACTGAAATAGATTGGTAAAGGATGCGAAGACAGACGTAAGGCACCATCTGTGTAACAGGTCTGGATGGTCTACTGGAGGGTTTGTACACCTGTATCAGTTATATTCTAATCATGATGATTTATCTTTATTATTCCAGCAACTGACCCGCAGCCAGCAAATGGACGAACTTTTGGATGTGCTGATAGAAAGTGGAGGTAAGGTCTGAATCCTTCAGTTTCCAGGACATGCAGCCATGTTCACAACAAACTGGTCTCAAATCGATCAATAAAACATGTGCTGATCAGAAACGTGACTGTTATCAACCAAATGTACTGACTGTATACAACTTGTACACAAAAATGTGTCGTTGCAGAAAGAACAGCCAACAAATTGGTCAATTTAATCTTTTTTAATTTATTATAATAATAATCATTGTGAACAACTGTATATTAGACATTCAATACCTCTCTATATAACAATAAAGATGCATCAAACATGATAAATGATTTCTACTGAACCCGTTACTGGCTCAGAAAAACCACTGCATGTATGTCGTAGGGGGTCTGTTGTATTCAGTTCCAGTACCCGCTGTGACCCTCCCTCCTCTCCTCTTTCTCTTCAAGAGATGCCCGCTAACGCCAGAGAAGAGAGGGAGAGGTCCTCTGTAACAAAAGTTGTGCCTCACATTACTGTGTCCTCAGGGTGTCCCGGCCTCCTCATCCCGAGGTTCCACCGCCACTACGAGCACCCGACCCCCAACTACCTCCTTTACGACCACACGGCCAATCACATCACCGAGAGCCACCTGCAGACCCTGATGGGCCACCCGATCGGCCGGGGAGGAGAGGTGGCTCCTCTGGACATGCCTTCCGAGGACCAGGGCCAGGAAGACAAAGGGAACAGAGACGCCGATGGGTTCGGCGGCCCCCAAGACCGCCACTGCCACCCTCATCATCCAGGACAGGACAAACTTCTGACCAACAGAGATGTAATGGACACCTCTCTGTCGCCCACCAGCAGCAAGGCGGCCGCTGTCCCCGAGGTGCAGGGGATGGTCAGCATGACCTTCAGCGAGACGCCGTGGGAGACGATGGAGTGGTTGGACCTGACGCCGCCCAGTTCCGCCTCTGCCTTCAGCGTTGCTCAGCCCAGTGCACCCGGCATCTTTAACACAGAGTTCCTGGATGTAACGGGCATTAACCTGAACTCTGCCATGGACCTTCATCTGGAGCACTGGTGAACCACCGATACCAGTAACGATGACGCCAAAGAACCAGTTTAAATCTTTAACCAGCTTCAGTCCCAGTGTCCTGTGTTTGCTGCAAAGCAGTGGGATGTTACATGAAGTAGACTTGCATGATGGATAAGCTACAGGTTTCTGTTTGACCTCTCTGTAATGCTGAACCCAGGTGCCAACATGTTCACAGCTGCCATGGACGTATGAAGGATTTCCTGTATGGACTCGAATAAAGTACTTTATGTAAACATGTTATACAGTATCAGTTTTACACCACCTAGACTTGAAAACACAATTTGACAATCGTATACATTTTGAGTCTTTTTTTTTTATGTTACTGGCATAAAAAAGGAAATGAATGAAGAATTACACGAGTTGGATCGCCTGATAATGACCATACTGTAAATACTGACATCCAAATACTTTCAGTGTAATGGGAGAACACACACACACATCACAAATCAAGCAATTTATGTATTCAGTTCATTATTTGAAGTAAATATAAGGAAAAAAATCCACCTTTTAGCTTCATGCACACTTTATCACAGTCTGCTTGAGCTTAGAATGTGTGTAGACATGGTTGTGATACTATACCTTAGAAAGAAGCTTTTATACAAGTTTATTTTCACTATTTGGAATATTTATCCACAGAAAGACATTGTGGGGGAAAGATTGGAAAACATTTGGTCAAACTGTGCCTTATTTACAAAGGCTATTTATAACCTCTATACAATTAAATATATATATTTTTTCCTTTTATTGGTTTTGTGGTAAAGTACTCCCTGAAAGGTATTGGCAATTAATCTAGATAAACCAAGACATATATAGATATACATCTATATATATATATATACACACATATATGTGTGTGGAAGTGGAACAATAACTTTGTAAAGGGTTTGGTTGAGTATGTCTTTATTGTAATGATGAGTTTAGGTGATAAACTCTGTGCAGCTTGCTTGTTTCTCTTTAAATGGTTCCACATTAGTGAGGAAAATGTATTTTATGAGTGCCTTTGGGTCAAATGTGGAGATCTTCTCCATACTGGGTTGGGATGTGATGATGTCATCATCCACTGCACTAGCTGCATTGCCTTCTCTTTAATCTTTCTGCCTTCCTTTGGCCAATAATAAGAGTCGCCTTCATTTTTAAACAAATGGTTGTTATAAAGGTTCCCAAACCAAGTGATAAAGCTGCTCCAGATCTCCAGATCTATAGCAAAACCTGCTGTTATCAATAGAAAGGATGTTTTTCATGGAAACTCATATACTCTGCTCTGTCTACAAACATATCTTCCTCACCAACGTGTGTCCGTTTGAAGGGAAACAAAAAGTAACCCACCAAACACCACTGACATTGTGCCATACACATATATATATATATATATATATATATGTGTGTGTAATTATGTCAGTTATTTATTTAGTGTTTTTATATTTTATACTTGATCCTGTATTTATACTGACATTCCTTTTTAAATAATTTCCTGATTTTCCTACAGAAAATGCCACAAATGACTGTTACTCCTTCACTAATTGGTTTTCTTTGTAAATGTGATGCAAAGTGAAGAAACCACTTAGAAAAGCCATGATTCCATCACGTTTAAGCAATCATATGAATTGGAAATGTCCATTGTAAGCACTTGTGAATAGAAAATTGTAATATATTCCGATCCTAACTGTGAATGCTTCTTGTTAACACTTCCACCTTGCCATAGATATGCAATGGGAAGCCTAATACGGGACTTTCGGACTCTGACGCTAAGGCAGGGTTTACATGCAGATTTCAGTCTTGTTTTATGGGGGAGGGGGGGGCTTGTGTTGCAAACTTTTTTGACTTGTCTTGCTTTATTTCTTAAGGCAGTGTAAAGTTAAGAGGTCAACTTTTGTCCCAGCCAATCATGTGTCCGAGCATCGCTACAGTTTCCCGCTCACTGTCCAACACGTTTATGTGAATCCTGTCTTAAGGTCTCAGCTTTGCTCAGTAATTGTATACATGTAAAGTTTAAGAATATTTTCTTGGCATTTTGGGAAATAAACACTTTTTGTGCCATGAATCACATGAAAATAATTGAAAATAGTTTCATGTCTCTCCGTTTCCTTTAAAAACTCGGGCTGCAACACTGAGAGGGACATGTTTCTGTTTAATACTTTATCCCCAAAGATCACAGATGACCTCCTCTGGTGCTGGTGGGCTTCTTCTGTTCCCGTTTACAGATAGCTTAGCTTGATCCGCCATCATGACGAAACCGAGTAGTTCTGCTTGTACGAGCATGAACTCTCTAAATCATGGCGGGTGGTCATGGTTGGCATCTGAAGTAGATTTTTTTTGTCTACAGCAAAAATGTATAAGAATGAGATGTTGTGACAATAATATGCTGCACTCTCCTCCAGACGGAGCGACACTGCTGAATTCTGGCAGATTTGTGCACTTTGGGACTCCCCGAGGGCCAATTCAGCACCCATAGTCTATAAATGTCAGTCCAGTTCTTTCATTACCATAATATCCTCTTCCATTACCAGTGGGTGGCATGTGTTGTACCCTACACAGCTGTCATGTGATCCTCTGAAGTGCACTTTCTCTGCTCCAAGACAGTTAATTTGATTAATTTTCTATACCACGTCTATCCCAGGTGAGAGGAGGCAGGTACCCCGTGGATAGGTCGCCAGTCCATCATGGAGCAAAAATACCATTCTGTTAAATTCATGCAACATTTTAATGACCCGGTTTAATAGCATTAGCACAACTAGCTTTTCTTTCCTTAAGTTCATGCTCACACAGTGCACGTAGTACACAGTTCCTCTGAAGCCACATTTTTTTATATTCTCTAAGATAACATCAAAGTTGCATGAGTCGGTCTCTTAATAAGATGGATCTTTTCAAAGCCTAGGCTCAGTTAGGACATGTCTTTGAACATAACATTTCCATCCTTTCTTTTGTTAGAATGGCTTGTGGGATTTTAGCTGTTTTTAATTATGCAATAACTCACACAACTCAGGTTTTCAGTCTTTTCCAAGGAACTTTATTTATAATCCTTGATAAAGATACAATGTAATATTTATTGCCCTTAATATTATCTTATATCCTAATATGAACATTCTAGTAAATTGCAATTTATACAACATGTACCCTGGAGATTCAGGTTCACCAGTGGTAAGTTAGCTTCCTGGAAACACAAAAGAACAGACTTTAGAGCAAACTGCTTCATCTGCACTCTCAGGGGTTGGACCAGTACAGGTAGAAATGCAATGAACCGAGCTGACAGACGTCTCCACAGCGAGAATCCTGTCTTGCCTTTAAATTTCCTCCAATAAACCTGTTTCTGTCTTATCCTGCAAAACAAGCCAAAAGTATTTGGCATGTCTAATAACGTGTGACCCTGGACCCTCACGCTCAGACAACAGAGGCCATTTGAACAAAGCTGACATCTGTTGAAAGTCATACTGTATTTTAATCACAGATTTCCTTTCACGTTCAACACCCGATGCCGATGATGTCACCGTTTTGGATTTTCTTTAAAATGTGACGGCTGGCTTGTACCTTTAGTTCATACTGACATGCATGTTATTTGGAAATGTCCATTAGGCCTTCTTCACATAATGATGATACATAATCCCTTATATTTCATCCTGTTTTATAGATGCTACCCAAACTGGTATTAATTCTATTTTTTCCTGCATGTTATGGCCTAACGTATCACATGTGATACAGTCTCTGAGACATGTTGCATCACTTTATGGCAGAAACTTTACTCAAACCCTGTTGTTCACCATATGATACTGGTCTCCTGCACCCTGGTGAATATCAGAAAGCAGAAGATTACACTATTTTGAACTATTACATGGTAATAAATAGCAAATGGGGAAAAATCTAACGGGTCGAATAAAGTTTTCAGAATGATAAAATCCGGACGTTGAACTATTTTTTTAATGGGAGACGTTTCCAAAGGTGTACTGAGCAGTAGTGGTGAAACCAAAAGCTACACAAACGTGCACAGCCATGTTCTGCTGCGTGTCTATACGAGCTGCAAACATAACACAGCCACATGAATACTGCAGGTCATCGCTAAGACAGCTGACATTCATCTGGCTGTCACATCTGTTGCTAACTAAAGCATGTTTGTCACTGTGCAACAGGAGAAAAATAATAAAGATGCTGGTAGTCGTGAACAAGGTCTCTTCAAACATCCGCCATTGTTAATCCCTCCAATCTCTTGTTCGCATGAGTGCTTCTCTATTGGTCTAATCATGAGGTCAACTCATGCATGCAACATGTTGCCTTGCATCAATGCGAGCAGTCACATCTCTACAGTATGACATGAAGTTTGGTTTAGCAGCTAAAGTCATGTGATGTCATCCAGAGCCGGCAGAGTAAAAGCAGCTTTCTCATAAACAACTACATCCCCTTCACTACTGCAGGAGTAGAGTGGATGTTGTGGACTACGGAGATGCACCCGAGCGTAATACATTTTTGGTGTGGAAACATCAGTGCAAAGCAAGAAGACATGCCAAATCACGGAAGAACATGCTTTAAGTCCAAAAGTAATGGCCGACATGGCGTTGAAGTGGAAAATAAGTGGTCTAGCAGCATTTACACCCCTCCTGTCTGGGACATGAAACTCTAGCTAAAGCTGCTCGTCTGTGTACAGCAGCATGGTGGATCTGTGATCAGTGTAGATGAGTTTAACTGTACAGTGCTAAGACAAGCTGCTGAGGAAGGACCAACACTCATCCTCAAAGCATTTTCATTTTGCTCCCACTTGTCCTCCCCTGCCTGGTTTCATCCTCTGTGTTAAAGAAAGAGCCTTAATGTTTAAGCAGAACCTGCCATGAACAGCAGATTAGGATGACTATATATACATGAAATGATTTCCTATATTACTTTACATCCGGCACTGGATTCCCTCCTGTTTGTTCCTCATGTGTGCAATCATTTTGTTTTAGTCACAAAACTAAGCATCAAAGTTTGATAGCATATTTAGTAATAAAGGTCCTTTTGTCCTGTCTTTGATCAAATATAGACATACCTATAGAAAGTACAAAAGAAGCCTGCTAAAGCTTATTGACATCATGCAGAACATTTATACACTGTAAAAAAAATGCTATGACATCACTGTGCTAACCTCCCATGCTAACGATTCCCTGATTCTCTAACTGAATTAAGCGTAAAACACCATTATTTCATTTCAGCATTTGCATAAAAAGGATCTTTTCTGATCTGCACAGTGGTGCAGTGGATTAGCTCTGTGGCCTCACAGCAAGAAGGTTGCTGGTTCGAGCCTCAGCTGAGGCAGGAGGTCCAACCAGGAACTTTTCTGTGTGGAGTTTGCATTTTCTCCCCGTGTTAGCGTGGGTTCTCCCAGCATTAGCGTGGGTTCTCTCCGTGTTAGCGTGGGTTCTCCCAGCATTAGCGTGGGTTCTCTCCGTGTTAGCGTGGGTTCTCTCCGTGTTAGCGTGGGTTCTCTCCAAGTACTCCGGCTTCCTCTCACAGTCCAAAGACATGCACCTTGGGGATAGGCTGATTGGAGACTACATTGTCCATAGGAGTGAATGTGTGTGTGTATGGTTGTTTGTCTGTGTGTGTTGGCCCTGTGATGGACTGGTGACCTGTCCAGCGTGTACCCCACCTCTCGCCCGTTGACAGTTGGGATTGGCTCCAGCCCCCCCGCGGCCACGTTCAGGAGGAAGGTGGAATAAGCATAAAAGCATGTGAGCCGCAGTGTGGGAAAAACGTAGTGGAGTATAGTGTTGGATGGAATTTACGGTAGCTAAAATTGACCAAAGTTCACTTTTTACACACTTTTTTTTTTTTTACTAATTTATGTACCAGATAGTCTTCACATATTTTATATATTACTACATTTTGTAATGCCAAAACGCATTCTTTTAATTTGTCACTGTTATTTTTGGTAAGCAATGGCCGCCGTATTTGCTGGTTTATTTTATCTAACAGCTCAATGTTTCTCCATTACAAAACCAAAGCCAGTATAATCTGATTACAGTAGTGTGATTACTTTAACTGAAAAATGTATCGTTATACCAAGAGGAGTTTTACAGTACTACTTAGCTCTGTGACTCAAACAAAAAGATGAGAGGATACAAACTGAGGCCACTATTAGGTAAAATCGTCCCAGATGGACATCAAAACAAGCACCTAGACTGCAAAATGAAGGGAAGAAAAAGAAAAATATGAGTAAAGTCATGCTTTTAAACCCAGGAGCTTTCTACAGAGAAACATCTTTGCATATGTGAAGGCGTATGACTCTATAGTGTGTGTGTTTACACAGCAATCATCAGTACATTGCAACAATGCAGCTGTGAACACACCTATACACACCTCCATTAGGTTGCTATTATTTTATACATCATGAGTGCCACAACATTTTATTTGGTTCAAGTTCAAATGTGTATGTGTGTGTGTATATCTATATATATATATGAATGAAAAAAATATATATATACACACACACGTATATTCTCTTCCGTAAAAAGAAGCATTGTATTCACTAAGACAATGTTACATCTTCAAGTGTTTTGGCTAAAAATGGATGAGAATAGTTTGTGATTTTTAAATGATGTGCTGTGAGGAGAGAGAGGTTTGTTTAGCATTATTCTGAACGCTGCACCTTGTTTTCTTTGCTCTTTGGACTATGTAAACAGGGGATTCTAGTGTAACTCTGGAGACTAAAATGATTGCATCACAAAGTGTCCCACCCACTGGTGCAGCCTCCTTGGCATCAGTCCACATACATAGGAGAGATGGGAGAGGTGGGAATCTGATCCAGGATGCGACAAACGTAACTGGCCACATCCACGAGGCGTTCCTCATACATCAGAATAAATGGGTGTTTCTGTGGAAAGGAGAAGGTGGAAATGTATCAGGGGAGTTATGCTTCCTATAAAGCTGGCAAACGGGAAGTTAAATATAGTTTAAATCCTATTCTGTAAGATGTAAATACAACTGAATGCAATGCTACGGTTTATTTAAAACATGGCACATGTATTCAAAGGCATCTCCTCATCCTGCATGTGAAGGCAGCAACATCAAACCACATGTTTTATTCTGAGATCCCAGCGTCTCAGTGGGTCTCAGTGGGTTATGATGGGCTGGGGACCCTGACTCTTCCCTGATACAGTGTGCAGTCCAGCGTTGTATTACTGAGATATGAAAACCTTCCTGATGAAAGGCTTTTTTTTTAATTTTCTCTGAAACCTGACTATAACTGTTAGACATGATTGTGTTTCATAAGTGCTTTTATTTCCACAGGATCAAAGCTATGAAGCATCAACACCGAGCTGCAACAACCAGACTGTGCCTCTATTCTTTTAGTCTGGAGAATCCAGCGTCTAATTACAATTTGACATTTTCGGTGCAGCTTTTCACCGTACGTGTAATCGTATTCCTGACCGAATGTTACGGTAGTTTCTATGCAATCAGCCACCCTGCAGGGGGAAACTCATTTCGGCCGCTTCTATTTGGGATCTTGTATTTTCTGTCCTGATCCAAAGCCCATGAGCATAGAAGAGACTAGAACATAGATCGACTGGTGTATCAAGAGTCGCCTTTTGGCTCAGCACCTCCACCACAACGGCCCGATACAACGTCCACATCACTGCAGACGCCACATCGATCCACCTGTCAATCTCCCGCTCCATCCTGAACACGACCCTGAGACACTTCATAGCACTAAACCTTTCAAATGTTAATATTGTTCCCCAAATATACAAAACTCTGAATGAGAAACACCCCATAAGGCTCTCCAGAGACCTCCATAAAGATAAAGCCTCTCAGAATTCATTTAAAGGCTTCGCCTGGCATCGTTTTGCTATAAAAACATACAAAAGTATGAATGGTTAAAAAAAAAAAAAAAAAGACTGATGCAGCTTACAGACTTAAAGATGGGACTTGTACATAAGTTTAGGATCAGAGGAAATCCTAATCCCAGTTTTAATGTGAGGAATATATATCTTGAAATGAAAGTTAGCTTTATAACCAAATATTCCAAGTGTGTGCAAAAGTGCCAAAGCATCATAAACGTCATTTTAAACAAGCTCACGTAGTCCGGGTTTATACAGTTACAACTCATTTATGATTATACAATAGTACAAAAGTTAACCTTTACTGCACTTTGTGTCAGCTCATCCCATCCTTTAGCTTTGTGAAACTCACCAGAAGCTCTTTGTACTTTGGCCTTTTTGACTCCTCCTTTGTAAGGCTGCACAGAAACATTGTTAAAGTGAATAACGGTACAAGAACACTGAAATAGTGTTTGATTGTGTAGCTGGGGGGGATGAAAGGAAGGGTTTGGTTACCCTTACCACATACTTACCATAGATTAACAAAGTTGATGAACTTGGGGGAGAACTGCCGCTCCTCTGAGTTGCTGAGCTGGGGCGGCTCTCCCTTCACCACTTGTGTCAGCTGATCAAAAACACTGTTCCACTTGGGGTAAGGAAACCTTCCTGTGGCCAGTTCATACTGAAAACAAGCACATACAGGTGCCTCTG
Source organism: Pseudomugil gertrudae (assembly GCA_037177535.1). Taxonomy (NCBI): domain Eukaryota; kingdom Metazoa; phylum Chordata; class Actinopteri; order Atheriniformes; family Pseudomugilidae; genus Pseudomugil; species Pseudomugil gertrudae. The sequence continues at coordinate 19,420,883 of JBAMHV010000023.1, forward strand.
GTGAGTTTCTCCTCATCACAGCAGCTTTACTGAAAGCCTCAGACATAAAGATGAACATTGCTGATAAACGTGTTAGTCCTACCAGAGTGATTCCCAAGCTCCAAACATCAGAGCGGACATCATAACCTTGTCTGGAAGCACTAGGATCTATCCTCTCAGGCTGAAAACATACAAACAAAAAGACTGTTTGATCTGCAGTAAATCCTGCAGGACGGTGCACACACACTCACACACACTGGACAATAGAAGATGGGGACATGCTGCTGGTCTGATGAGTCTCCATCTCAGCTCCACATTCACATGGTAGCATCAGAATTTGCTGGAAACTTCATAAAAACTTACAACCATCGTGCCTTGGATGGATTTCAGCCTGCTGCTGGAAATTCTCATCATGCATGTGCAGCAACTGTGTGATGCTTCATGTCAATATGGAGCAAAATCACAGTGATGCTTCCAACACCTTGTGGAATCTCTGACACCGAGAACTAATGCAGTTCAGGAGGAACTTAGGGTCCAACCCGGTACTAGAAGATGGACCTGATAGGTGAAACCATCACAGCTTACCGCCATGTAAGGCCTGCAGCCCGCATCTCTGGTCTTGGCTATGGAATCAACCAGCTGGCCGCTGATGCCAAAATCACAGAGTTTGATATTCCCCTTTCGGTCCATGAGAATGTTGGAAGGTTTGATGTCTGCAAAAACGGAAAAGCAGGGAATTAAATTACAGGAAAGTAACGAACCGAGACAGTAATCACTGTGATGGTTAAGTTACCTCTGTGAATTATTTTCAAGCTTTCCTTTAAGTGGTTGAGTGCTTTAACGGTCTGTTAAAAGACAAAATAAAACCCAACGTCATCTTTTTGTGCCGTTTTAGCGCAAATACACGGTGAAACCATAAAACAACGACTTACTGCTAGTGTTATTTTGCCTAATATTTCCTCTGGAATGACATCATCTAATACACAATATATATATTTGTAGAATTTGTCTAATGAGGTAGACATAAGCTCCATACAAATCCAACAGTCCCCCTGAAGCAGAGAGAAAGTCACAAGTTAGCATCAATCAGATTCACACAGGAGAATGGGTGGTGGCATCGTGTGTGTGTGTGTGTGTGTGTGTGTGGACCTCTCTGAAGAGGGCGCCATAGAACTGGACAATGTAGGGACAGTCGCTACTCCTCATCACCACGTCAAGATCCATCAGCAGCTGCTTCTGCTCCTTCTCATCCACAGTGGAGCGAATCCTCTGAGGGGCACAAACACAAACCACCCATCAGTAAGGGAAATATCTGTAAACTCATCACTGAGTCACACCAACTCGTCACCAGCACCAAATAAGTTCACCCCACTATGGTACACAAAACAAACCCACCCATTTCACCACATGGGACCCACCCACCCCCACTACCTTTTCACAGAGGATCATTTCACACATACGGGACCAACAGTTCCTCCAACATCAACAACAAAAGTTTGGACCAGCTAAAGCAGAGCCGCAGCTTACCAAACCAATAATTACTGAAAATTATGGGCTAAATGCACAAACCTGCAGTAAACAAATCAAACGAGAAGCATTCAGAAAGATCGGCATGACTAACATGAAATTCAACAGAAAATGCATTTACAACGAGCCCTGACATATCACATCTCGTGCTGTACTTGATCTTCAGGAGAACTCTTTTGTGTCAACTTTTATTATTATTAGCAGTAGGATGTTAAGAACCTACCTCAGGAAACCGTAGTGGTTCACCTAGACCCGAACCCAGACCCACCTCTTCTATTTCTATAGAAGAAACCTAATGTGCTACCACCACCACAAGGTGGCGCCACTTTACCAAACTGCAAACCACCAGGAAATATAAACAGAAGGCAAAGACCACCAATAAAAAGGTATTTGTATTTGGGGTGCCCGAGCCCGGTCCCCGAGATCTACCATCCTGCAACTTTTAGATGCATCCCTTCTCCAACACACCTGGATCATAGAGCTAAATTGCTTTTCACCATGTCATCCAGCTCTGCAGAGCTCCGCTAACGAACCTTTCATTCGATAGAGCTGTGTTGGTCAGGAGTTGCATCTAAAAGTTGCAGGGTGGTAGATCACAAAGACCAAACTTGTGCAGCTCAGCTGTATATGAAAAGATGAACGCCTCAGTGATGTCTTTCATAGGTAAGTGCTGAACTGAAGCTTGGTGGGCGGTCCCCTTGGTCTCCATCTTGGCGGGCGGTCCCCTTGGTCTCCATCTTGGCGGGCGGTCCCCTTGGTCTCCATCTTGGCGGGTGGTCCCCTTGGTCTCCATCTTGGCGGGTGGTCCCCTTGGTCTCCATCTTGGCAGTGTCAGGAACCATCACCAAACCTCACCAAGATTAGTTTCCATGACATGTTCAAACAGTTTATAATAAAACTATATTATCCTCAACAGGAGTTTTAATTAAATTACATTGTAAACTGTAACTATCGGTCCACGTAGGTAAATAAATGCATGTCACTGCTGATTATATAGGATTATTTCTACTTAAAAACCTGAATCTTTCCTGATTATAATGTGTCTGCAAAGGCATTTTAAAGGACAAATGTCCAGCTGCTTTCAATGTACCATTTGAGAAAATCCCCAAAAATAAAATTAAATGTAAAATCAACATAAATAAAAAACATAAAATGAAATAAATGACATAAAAGTTTTTAAAAGCAGATATAAAAACATAAGTGGTGCAGAAACGCTGTGTTTTTTCAGATGCAGTCACCTTGACGGCCATGATCTGGCCTGTGGGTTTGTGGACCATCTTGTTGACGGAGCCGTACGCCCCGCGGCCGATCTCCCCGAGGTCTCTCAGATCCTCAGCCGTGAAGTCGCAGTGCTGTTCTGGGGAGATCTTCAGCTTCCCCGACGACTCAATACTGTGTGTCCTCAGACGTTCTCTGCAGTGGAGTGGGAAGAAGAGGCCACGGGGCGAGGAAGGAGAAAAGTTAGACAACAATCCCGACCGTGGCCCCGGGATACAAATATGCAGTTTACATGAATGATCAATACTTATTGGCTTCTATGAGCAGGAAGAAAATTCATTTTTATCAAAGCATCATTCATCAGTTATTCCCTTATATCCCACAAGAACATAAGAAGAGAATTCTCGTTAAACAAAAGAGGAAATGGACAATTTCCAACTAGCGAGCTTATTCTGCCTGAGTGACTGGTGCTGGAAGAAGTGGTCCATATGGGTTTATTTCATCCTTACAGGAACAGAGTTGCAGCAATCTTCCATTTAGTCTCTCGTCTCTCTAACTCAGCCTTTCTCAAAGTGTGGTCCCCGGACCACTTGTGGTCCTCGAGCGCCCCCTGGTGGTCCGCAAAGTTAACAACATGACAATCCTAATTTATTTAAATTAAATAGAAACGTCACAGTCAGTTGTGCCACACCAAACCCGTCTTATATACAAATAATTATGGAGCAGTGGCTTAGGACAGGGTCACTTAAAAGAAGAAAAAATAAAATAACAGATAGTTTACAATAAAAAATATTGTAAAAATGGCCTTCTATGTTGTAAACTTGTAAATGGTTTATATGGGCATATTGTTCTTGCGCTGTTTAGAGTCAGGTGGTCCATGAATTTTTGTTGTAAAGGTTAAATGGTCCTTGGACTGAAAAAGTTAGAGAAACACTGCTCTAAGGCCACGTCCATATTAACAAATATTTCCCCAAAAGCTGGGACATCATGTAAACGTAAAAACAAATCACATTGACCCCGATTTCCGGTAACAGCAGCAACGAGAGGCTGAAAAAGGTCACATTGTCTGTGGTGATGCAGTGATATACAGGAGAAAAGCCTGGACTGCAAGCGGGGTTTGTCCTGCAGAGAATGATGCTCTTTGTGACGGACTTTGCTTTTATAAAACTGCAGAACCTTTAAAAGCACAACAAAAAAAGCTCTGAAAGAAAGAAAAGGAAACCCAAAAAGTACTAAATAACCATTAAGGTGCTGCAGGCTGGTGCAACTGTGAGACCAAAAACATGTTTATACCGTGTTATATCATGTTATATTATATTAAACTGGCTTGTTGTTTCATCTAAAGTGCTATTACATCGCATCCAGACTGTCTTTACTCACATGTGAGGGTTTTGGAAAGAGGGAGCCGTGGGATTGATCTGAAGCCTGGAGGTCGCTTTCACTGGTGGGTTGGCGAAATTTAGCTTCAGAGCTTTGCGTTTACCTGTTGGGACAAAGAAAGGAAGAGATCCAGATTGCCAGAAGAGGCGGGGCCACAAGGTGGGCCCACCTAGCTGGCATAAACAAGCTAAACACAAGCCAGTGAGAAAACGCTTCAGTTACCTCAGTGGGATGCGTCTTGAGATAAGCCTTCAGGTGCACAATGAGCTATATTTACAGATTTATGTCTTTAATTTATGAGGACTGCTTTTCCAGCATTGTGCAGTTAAATGTAACTAGAAGGGGAATTTAAATCTGAGGGTTATCTCAAGCTCTTAATATCAAAAGCACAAAATGCATTTTGAGTACAAGCAAAGTGCCCTGATACAGATGTTCCCAACGCTCAGAGGGTTCCTATAACCGTACGTACTCCCAAACAAATGCATGCAACAAGAGTGGTGAGCAATGAGGAGGACACTGGGAATCCCTGCAATGACTTTCATGGAAGTATGCAACCCTTCACAGGTCCCTTCAGGTATCGGAGCAACCCAACACTCAGAGTCACTTCAGTCAAAATCAAGTTGATTTTTACTAAGAAATCAATGGATTCAGGCAAATTCACATCTCCAAATAAGAGTTTGGGTGTTATTTAAGATGGTGACGCTGAGTGCTGAGTCCTCTGTGCCACGACCCGTCCAACAGATCCCTTAACCTGTAAGCCCCGATGCAAAGGAGTCTTTCCTGGTCGTGACTCAGTGGACAGACTCCCCGACTACCAGAACACCACACAGGCTGTTTCAGCAGTATACAGCGGCACCCCCACTCACCCCTGATTGTACGTGAGCATGAAACAAGAATCTGGACACCATAATCAGTACATTATGCGCTGCCTTAAGGCAACTGGAACAATCATGGCTCACTGAGCTGCACCGAGGAAAGGAAGCCACTTTACACTGCTGAGGCGAACCCACAAAGAGTAGAGGTCAGTGTGCTTCATGTGCCGGTCTAATGCTTACTTTGTGGCACTCCAGACAGGCTTATCTGAAACCCTGAAGTAAAGAAAAAACATTTTACTACATTTTCTCAGGGTCCGTTTCATTTAACAGGAGGCCTCCCAACAGAAAGGAGCCTGAGAATGGCATAAAGGGCTAAATACTGTTACTGGGATTTTACTAGGCAGGTGCTCCATTTTGGTGGGTTCGGGCAATACAAAGCATGAGGTTCGTTTCTTTTAAATACTGTATTTCTGGGCAAATGAGGACTGGAGCTATTATATGAAGTCCACATAAAAAAGAGCATCTAAATGACTTTCAGTGGACTGGGTTTAGTGAAACCACTTCTCAATACAGAAAACAGGACTGGGAAATAACGAGATGTCATGTTATTAACGTATAAAACAAACTGTGGAGTTTTTTTTTATATTCAAATGCCCGATATTTGTGTTTATTTGCTGCACTAAGTCAATAAAACATCTTACTGAGAAGTTTTATCACAAAAACAGCTGCAGAAATGCTCCCATACTGGAATATGCTTCATGGTGTCTCATCACATAGGGTCTGTCTACTGTGTCATCAGGTCATTCCCATATGGAAAAAGCATGCAGGTAAGGGTATAAAAGGCAGGTTTTTACAGGATGAAAACATAAACAAATATTTTGAAACAACAGAAGAGATGAGTACAATATGGTGGACAGTGAGCAAATATGAAGAATGTGGTCAAGATACGACCCAAATCAAGACAAAATAAAGACAAAATACCCTCAAGGAGCAGACTGGAATAAGAATGAATACCTGTTTCATTTTGACATCTCCAGCAGGTGTTGGTTTCTGCAAGGTTTAGATAAAGCATTTGACACTGGACATCTGTCACAGAGTAAGGACATGCATCTTAAATCTGCTGATCCTGAGATAAAGACTTTATTCAGCTTTCCAGGAATGATTAAGTGGGAAAGATGCCTGTTATCCAGCAGATCCATTATGGGACAAGGTGTGCTGAAGAGCTTTTCCCAGTTAAATGACAACATTTTACTGTAGCATCACCCAATAGATGAAAATCTGTTACTCTATTAAGAAATGTTGTGTAATCAAGGTGACTAAAATACTCAAATATGACATGAAATTAGCTGGAGTTGGAGCTCAGAGACTTAGTTGATCCTTCAAATATTCAACATGAGGATTAAACATAAAGAACATGTTTAAAATTATATTATGACACGGTGCAAACATAGTATTGGTGTAGTTTTAGTTAGGACGTTATAAAAACAGCTTCAAATCTTGACTGCCTTTATCATTTTAATTTAATTAATTATCATTTTATTGCATTGAATTAAATGCATGACTTTGCTACAGACAGCGGTGCGATGTACTCCTGGTTTGGGGTAGAATTAGTTCAGGATAGGGCCTCGTGCTTCTTGTAGCAGCCATATGCTAATAATATTAACACAATGTATTAGACAGAGGTTCGTTATCTATGTTTGTTGGAAACGGTTAAAAGGTGACAAACTGTAGACATGAAAACGTCTGAGTGAATAATCACAGGCCTGTTGGGAGCTTGTGTACCACAGCTAACTCTGTAGCCATTTAGACTCCTGAGCCATTTAAAGCTAACCGGAAAGACGTGTAGTAGTAGCGGAAGTAGCACAAATGCCTCTTCAAAGTAAACACATGCTAAACTTAAATAAGCCATTTTCTATTATTAAGTTGATTTTATTTTAAGAGGACACAAAAATGCTTCTAAGTAAACATACAGACATAAAATTGAAATATTTAACGATGGCATCATAACAAATATTGACCATATAAACGAATGTTTAACTGTCTTTTTTATTTTGAAAGGTAAAGCCGGAAACGCCGAATAAATCTGTATATATTGACGATGGTGTTTATGCCCCTAGGAAGCCAAAAAGCTATGTTTTGCTACTAACTCCCATGGCTCCGGTTCAAAGAGGAAAGTCTGAACCAGAGGCGGCCGTCGCGTACCTTGCATGCTGCTGCTCTGTTGGTGAAACTGGTGCGACGTGGATCCTACGATGTTGCCGGAGCTTGTGGAGTTGCCGTTAGGACTGGGAGTCGCCATTGTTACTTTCCGGTAGCGGCGGCAGCGCGCGGGCTGCAATGCAGAGTGAAACTTCCCCCTCTCTCTCTCTCTGCCTCCTCCAGACGGGACACTGCGCCACATGAACGCAACAGCAGCTGCACCTCAACCACGCTGCTGCTGCCTCCAGGAGCTGTCTGAAGTCTCACACAAAATAAATATAAACTTAGCAGAGCAAAAAAAACCTGTTTATTGCACTTTTCAGTGGTGCCACAAGTTTATTATGGCACCTTATTCCACCTATTTTTTCCTTACATATGGAAGGAAATACAGTCACTGTGCTGAGTACTGAACATTTAAATGAGGCTCTAAATTACAATATCTGCTTTATTAATCATTAAAAATGTTATCTTATTTAAATAACATATATTTATCTATATATTGTATATATAATAAGAGTACAGAACGAGCTTCAGCTGCAGGTTCAGGCATATTTAGGAGGACAGATGTGAATGTAGAGGGGAGGATGTTTATTCACTGCAGCACCAAAAACGTAACAAAATTTATATTACAATCTGTCTTTAGCCATGAAGTCATGTCTCACTTAGTTAAAAGCTAAAGTTTTACTGACGTGACACAGGCTGTAAAAACGATTATTATCTATAATGTACAAAAGTGCATTAAAACAGTGGGTTACTTGATGTATTTGAGGGGCGCACCCCTCTACACATCTACACATAAAATGCAGAACCTTTTTCTTCTAATCATGAGTCATGAGGTAAAAGTGATTATCTCTATGAGATTCAGTAGAGCTTCAAAACCAGTTTCATCCCCTCAGCCATAACTGTACTGAACCACACATGAACCCACAGTATCAGGACCTGCTGCTTTGTTGTTGTTTGTTGAAACATGTCTGTAAATGGTTAAAAGTGTAATATAACTGTACAGTTTTTCTGTGAAAACAAATTTCCCATAAGGGACAATAAACTAACTAACTAACTTACTTACTGAGCAGAGCTTTCTTGGTACAGTTAGTGGTTCCAGAGTGATCCTCAACACAGCGTGTCTGGTTTAAGATAAATGTCTGTAGTAGCTATTGCATAGATTAGGAAGTGTTTTTTACCAACTTGAGCATTAATAAACACATCACATGTAAACATAAGCCATTACAGGTAGAAATGAATAGAAAACCATTGTTCTGGTTACTTTGATCAAACGGAGCAGATATAGTCTGAATCATGCTCGATGCAGCGTCAGCAGATCAACTAGGACTTCACTATGTGAAACATTTATCTGTAACTAAAGCTGTTATTTAAATCTGAAGATATAAAAAGGAAATTACATCCATTTGAGATTTAAATGAGTCTGAAGCAGCATAAAAATCAATGTGTTCAACTTAATAAACGTGATGAAAATTGAGATTATATCATGTTTTGTTTGTTTTAATATTTGTTATAACATTTTTAAAATCATGTTCAATTTATTCAAAAGAAAGAAAATCCATTGTACTCCAATATAATTTTTTATTCTTAATAACTTATTCACTTCTGGTCTCCCATGTGTGTACCGAATGCAGATCTGACCTCATCAGGTCATCATCATTACCCAACAGCTGCAGCAGATCTTCACAACACTGCCTGATACGCTGCCAAGCATAAACACAGAATAAGAACACAATTATGTGCAATAAAATAAATCCAAAAAGGACATTTTTCAGTAAAAATAAGCTTTTTTTTTAAAAAATATGGTTATCTTTCGTGTCACTCGTTGTAATTACTTTAAATAAAGTGCGGTAAATATTCTAAGGTACTTAAGTTGTATTTCCTTTGGCATTTTGATATCACTAATAAAGTGTTAATTCATACAATTTTCATTTATATTAAACAAATTTAAAGTGTAACTTAATATTGGGGAAACAGAAGCATTTCTTCTTGCAAAGTGGCTTCCTGGGAGTTCGCAGCAGGCTTTACATTTTGCTATTACATCCATCTTGCATCTGAAATCCCATTTCAAACGGCACCACGTTCGTGTTGGGAAACTTAAACACTCTGTTCATGACCCGCCCGTTCCCTTCCAGCACCATCCTGTCCATGTAGACGGAGACTGTGGCGAAGGCGTCGCTGTCGGGTGGAGTTTCGATCACCCCATCCAGCGTTAGGTGGTGCACTCCTGTGTCTTCATCCTGGCAGTACTCACCGTCGTGGGCATGTCCAGCCATGTAACATACAACACTACTGTGGGAGCGGAGGATGCTCAGGAGCTCATCGAAATTCCATGCGAGGCAAACAGCGTCAGTGGAGTCGGGGTGGACTGGAAGGTGACCTGAATGAGAGGAAAAAACAGTGATAAGTGGCTGACGACCTTTTGGGTCACGCTTTAGTATCGTTTCAGGCTTAAACGCTGCACACTCGTCCAAATGGTGAACCTCGAAAACTGTTAAGCATCAATATTTTCTTCCATTGTTACAAATCATTCAAACAACTTCCATCCTTTCTGTTAGGATGTTAACCCTTTACACACCATGTTTAAATATTAGAAATACTGTCTGATTTATTGTAAAAAGATGAACGGATGGCTAGTGGATGGCTGGGAGGTTGGATGGGTGGATGGATGGATGGATGGATGGATGGATGGATGGATGGATGGATGGATGGATGGATGGATGGATGGAT
>JBAMHV010000023.1:19436495-19476710 GCA_037177535.1 Pseudomugil gertrudae
GGTTCTGGTGGAGGTTTTCATCCTGGCCCTGGTTCTGGTGGAGGTCTTCCCTCTTGGTTCTGGTTCTGGTGGAGGTTTTCTTCCTGGCCCTGGCTCTGGTGGGGGTTTTCCCTCCTGGTGCTGGTACTAATGGTATTTTCCTGGTTCTGGTGGAGGTCTTCCCTCTTGGTCCTGGTTCTGATGGAGGTCGTCCCTCTTGGTCCTGGTTCTGATGGAGGTCTTCCCTCTTAGTCCTGGTTCTGGTGGAGGTTTTCCCTCTTGGCCCTGGTTCTGGTGGAGGTCTTCCCTCTTGGTTCTGGTTCTGGTGGAGGTTTTTCCTCCTGGTTCTGATGGAGGTCTTCCCTCTTAGTCCTGGTTCTGGTGGAGGTTTTCTTCCTGGTGCTGGTTCTGATGATGGCTGGATTCTAGGACCGCGTCTGTAGTAATGATTTGTTTGTGAAGCGGTGCTGTATAAATAAAGTTTTATTGAAGCAGATAATAACCATGTTTACATTGTTTGTGGTACTTCTGATCAGGCAGCTGTGTGGTCAGTCCTGCAGCAGGCGGTGATCTCAGCATGCTGGTGTCAGTGGGATTACAGCGAACAGGAAGCAGCAGATTACAGCTCCAGCCAGTTCTTCCACACTGGGAGGAACCTGTAAGCGATTTGGGCCGGTCCTCAGTTTTTTCTTAGGTTTTGAAGGAAACTACTTGGTAAATAGAAGTGATGATGTAATTCCTTAGAAAGTGATGATGTAATCAGTGACAACCTCCTGACCTGTGTAAATGTCCTGAGTGACATTTCCTAAAGTAAGCTGTAATGGTGAACTGGCAGGAGTGAAGGTTTACTGAAACTCCTCAGAGGAGGAGTGATTTGCTGTGTGAGGACCAGTTAGAGGGAGTGTTGGGCTGCCTGAGGAGTGAACAGTCGTTAGGGTGCCAGTTTGGTCCTGTTGGGGCATGATGTGCACATCTGAATGTGATGCAGGAGGCGGGACCCACTGTGTGTGTGTTTGTGTTGGTGTGTAAACCGGGTCAGGTGTGCTGACATCAGGTCTAATCCTGGTCCGTTGTATCCAGGAGACCAAATCCTTTCAGCCGCAATCTAGAACAACCTGTCCGGCTTCATCGGGACCAGCAGGAGGCTTCAAAACCCGAGCCTGGTGCTGACTCAGCAACATTCCCAGTGATGCCTTTTCACCCATAGCACTTATTTATTGATCAGTATCTTTCCCTTACCCTGAACTAAAGCAGACTTAATACTGATAAACTGATCATTTTGTTTGAACCCACAGTAGAAACGGATCAGACAGCAGAGACGTGAACATGTCTGCTGCTTCAAAGTCATCCTGTTGTCCTTCTTTACAGTCCAGATGTTTCCAGCAATGCTAACATGTAGCATAGCAATATGATGGGGAGAAACTCTGCTAAAAGACTCTCCTAAGCATTAGCATCCAAACAAAATCTCATCAATAAGAGATTAAGACATGTGATCTGTCATAACAGGCTTTATGGGATGTATAAATGAGTCCTGCTGTATGATAATATTAGACATACAGCCAGAACCCTGAGGAACTGGAATCTATCAGATGAACGTGACTTAAACCATCACGATGTCCCTATCAGTCCCCATCAAGCTGCTGACAGATGTTCCCAGATGTTAGAGGACATCTAAAGAAAATGTCCCACCAGTTCTCTCCATTTTTCCCTGTCTGTTCACAGCTCCTCAGTATGGATGAGATTGTTGTTGCTGGGATATCCGGACGCTTGCCAGAGTCTGACAACCTGGAGGAATTCTGGGAAAACCTCATCAACGGTGTGGACATGGTGACGGAGGACGACCGGCGCTGGAAGCCAGGTAATCCCTCCCAGTCAGATCCACAGCTGGTCTGAAGTTCCTGTTTAACTTTTAATGACGTTTTACAGGTTCTGTTCGGCCCGGTTACAGGTTCTGTTCGGCCCGGTTACATTCACATTTCCACACATCAGGGTTTCCCATTCTTTTTTTTCACCTGCAGTGAGAGGACTAGTTAATGTCTGGATGGAGGCAAAAACGTGCTCAGTTAAAAGGTCACCCTGGTTAAAAGCTTATCTTTTTAAGAGTCCATGTGTTGGTTTCTCTGGTTTTACTGGTTTCTCTGTAGTTCATATGATGTTTATCACTTTAACTCTGGTGCATTGTTTCATTTCCTGCCTCTGGGGTCATTACAAAGTCCTCACAAAAATAACAAATCAATTACATTTATTTTGCACAAATTTAAGTATAATTTAAAATTAAATGTAAAAAATGAATAATTTTTACACTTTTGGTGGCTGGTGATTTTATTTAAAGTCAGAATTAAATAAACTGCAGATGAAAAACAAAGTTGAGGTTTATTATTTTCAGGGTGAAGTTACTCATTTGCTTTCCTTTCAGGTCATTAGTGGACAGAAAACTCTCCCACATGCTGTTGTAAATAATCTGCATCACCTTTTAGTTTTAATCCAAAATACCAAATATGTAAATATTCATCTGACTTTAAGCCTTTTAATGCAACTTCAGTTACACTGTGTCAGTTTTAGTCTAGAGAAACCTAAAAATCTATATTTTAAGCCTCAGCTACACAAACTTTATTATCTGGAAAATGACTATTCATTTCTGCATCATCACATTGACATTAAAGAGGGTTAAAATGATTTGACTGATTACATATGATGTAGTTCTGATGCGGACTTCATCCGATTCAGGATTTGTGCATAAAAACGTGGAAAATGTTGCAACTTTAATGCTTTTTTTTATTGTGAAAGGACTTTTCTGCTTTCTAATGACCTGAAAGGGTCGTAAATTTGTCTTAGTTTTAATTTTAAGATTCTTCCAGCAAACGCTCTGTCTTTAAAACGGGCCTGGCTGAATGTGGGTCTGTTCTGACTCTGAAACATGTTGCCATGCAGTCAGGAATGATCTTCACATTCTCATGCACACCTTCATCTGGAGCGCGGTTGGAATCCGACTGTTCGGACTCGGATGTTCTGACCCGTTTCTGACATGCTCTGCAAAGCAGCTTTTAACCTTCTGCTTTTCAACCGTTGTGTTTCCCTGCAGGTCTGTTTGGTCTTCCTAAGAGGAACGGGAAACTGAAGGACATCAGCCACTTTGATGCTTCTTTCTTTGGAGTTCACCCCAAGCAGGCCAACACCATGGACCCCCAGCTCCGTCTGATGTTGGAGGTTTCCTATGAGGCCATTGTGGATGGAGGTGAAGATTTTCCCTCTGAGTTTATGTCCATGATTTTCCCTCTTTGTTATTTGCTTTGTGTGTAAGCTCTACTTCTGTGGTGCAGGACTGAATCCAAGCACGCTGCGCGGCAGCAAGACGGGGGTCTACATCGGGGTGAGTGGTTCTGAGGCAGGTGAGGCCTTCAGTAGAGATCCAGAGGAGCTGCTGGGATACAGCATGACAGGATGCCAACGAGCCATGCTGGCCAACAGACTCTCCTATTTCTTTGACTTCAGAGGTACACTCACACCAATGATTCAAGAAGTCTGAATGAAAAGAACAAAACTTTATTATTACGGGTCACTACTAGGAAACCTTTGTTTTGACTTGGAAATGATCACTTCCTGTCAAACTTTCCACTAATCAAAGCTTGAATTGATGGTAATGTCCAATCAGGAGCAGCCAAAGATCAACAAGTCAGCAGAAAGTCTATTGTGTGTCTGAAAGAGGAAATAAAAGTCCTGCATGGTTGGAATAAAGAAAAAGAAACATCGTGCTGACTGGATTAAAAGGATTCAGCTTTTACTTTATAATTGTCCTGGAGTTTTAAGCTGGAGACCAAACATGGCGTTGTTCTGCAGGAGCTACCTTTTCACTTTTTGTCCTCCCCTCGTCTTTGTTATGACTCTTCGTGTCGTCTTCAGTGACTCCCTGTCTCCATCCCAGAAGACTTTTCTTTTGTGTTGAGCAGTTTTTCTCAGGTTTTAGGTTTCAGGGTCAGCCGTTTTCCTGATGTCCCAGAACAAAAAGCCCTATTTTAGCTTTGATTAAAAAAAAACAAACCAGCATTGATCAGGGACGAGATAGTTTCTTGTTAAAGTAGTGAAGACGGTCTCTGATGGGTATACAGTATCCGACTAGATTCTTTTATAGGTAAAGAATCAGTAAAATGAGATCTGATGTCCTCCTGAAGCTTGTTTGTATCGTAAATAAACGGCACAAACAGTTTTATTAGTGGTTTTGGAAATGGTTTCCTCTGCAGAGGATTTCTGGTCTGAAACTTATCAGTGATGTTTTCTTCTTGTTCCAGGCCCGAGCACCACAATAGACACAGCTTGCTCCTCCAGCTTGCTGGCTCTAGAAAATGCCTTCCATGCGATCTGCCAGGGTCACTGTGATGCTGCGCTGGTGGGCGGAGTCAACTTACTGCTCAAGCCAAACACATCGGTCCAGTTCATGAAACTGGGCATGCTCAGTCCGGATGGGACTTGCAAGTCCTTTGACTCATCAGGTAAAAACAAACAAACAAACAAACAGTTTATTTTCTGCTGTTTATTGGGCTCCCCAGCCACATTTACCAGCATCCCAAAGCAGCTGAGATATGTAATCCCTCCAGTGTGTCCTCTTTTCACTGGTGTGTCCTCTGCTGTAGACCTGGCTGTATCATACTACTATGTATTTGTCTTTTTATATCAGCAGGTTTATCCTAGGGGCTACATGGTGGTGCAGTTGATTAGCACTGTGGCTTCACAGCAAGAAGGTTGCTAGCACAGTCCAAAGATATGCACCTTGGGGATAGGCTGATTGGAGACTCTAGGGAGTGAGTGTGTGTGCACTCTAAATTGTCCATAGGAGTGTGTGTGTGTGTGTGTGTGTGTGCATGGCTGTTTGTCTGTGTGTGTTGGCTGCTGTGATGGACTGGTGACCTGTCCAGGGTGTACCCCGCCTCTCGCCCGATGTCAGCTGGGATTAGCTCCAGTTCTCCCTGCGACCCTGTTTGGGGAATAAGCGGTAGAAAATGAATGTGGATAATGAATCAGGATGGAATAAAGGTGGATTTTATTCCACATCACAAAAAAATATCACGAATGAAAATAATAAAACTGCAATGAAAGCAAACCCATACCTGGTATAACCTATGATGTGGCTCTTGAGAAGGGATTTTAAATGTGACCTGTGTGACCTGCAGTGGCAGAGTTTTCCACAGGAAACTTTTTTATTTATTATTTCTTGTCCCTTTTTTCCCATCAGGAAACGGATACTGTCGTTCTGAAGCAGCAGTCGCAGTTTTACTGACCAAGCGATCAGCAGCTAAACGTGTCTACAGCACCGTGATCAATGCAGGAAATAACACGGATGGATACAAAGAGCAAGGTGAGGAAACCACTTCCAGATTCATGTCACTTCCTGTTGGCCTTCATCGTCCCAGAGGTCGAGAAGAGACTTCATCCGCTTAGATTTCAGGTGTTTCACACTAAGAGAGGACACTCCACCCTTTTCCAGTTGAGAACCATGGTCTCAGATTTGGAGGTGCTGATTCTCATCCAGCCACTTCAGTCGGCTGCAAATCACTCGAGTGAGAGCTGGAGATCAGGACCAGCTGGAGATCAGGACCAGATGAAGCCAACAGAACCGGATCCCCTCCACACCTCAGCTGTGCCTAGAAATTCTGTCTATAAAAGTTATAAACAGATTATCAATATTTTCTATGTTAAATGAGCTGACTGTGTAAAAGCATTCAAATTGTTAATTATTATTAAAAAAGTGTATTTAATGTTATTTAAACATTATCCAGATGGAAACATGAACGTTAAAACACACCGTTGGCAGATTTTTTTCTGTGCAGATTATCTAGAAAAACCATCTTTGCTGTTTCGTTATGTAATTAATTATGAAACGTCTTTGTTTCTTCCGGCCTGAGAGTGGAGCCTGCACCGGAACCTTCCTCACAGTGGAGGTCTGCAGCAAGGTGATGGAGGGATGTAACTGTTTAGGAAACATTGGAATCTGCTCTGCGTGAATAATGCAGGAAAAAAAGAACCATGATGCTGTAAATGAAACGGAAGACAAATGAAGGCATCATCTGTTTGGGATTGATGCAGCTGCTTGTAAACAGATTAAGTAGATCATCAGTAAATCTTTCCATGTTTTCTTTTCTCACATGTTGGTTCCAGGTATAACGTTTCCTTCAGGTGAGATCCAGCAGAGGTTGGTCAGTTCTCTCTACCAGGAGGTGAATGTAACTCCTGACCAGGTGGAGTACATTGAGGCTCATGGTACCGGAACCAAGGTTTGTTTACCTGTTTACCACTGATCTGTCACAGATGATGGATGAACGTCACCAGCAGTTTTGCTTCTCTCACAGGTGGGAGACCCACAGGAAGTTAACGGTATCGTCCACGTGTTCTGTCAATCAAAGCGAGAACCTTTGCTGATTGGTTCCACCAAGTCCAACATGGGTCATCCGGAACCAGCCTCTGGTCTGGCTGCTCTGGTAAAGGTGAGTATACAGGATGTACCGAGTTTTCATGAGGCACTGATGTTTAATAAACACATTCACATGCTGGTTGCTTTAAACGTCACCGTGGTCGATTCATCAAGAAGACTTTGTTGGAGGAAAATATGGAGAAAAGAAAAAAAAAAGAAGCATCAATGTACTAAAATCTGCCAAAGTTCAGCAGTGGTCCTTTAACTCCTTACACTCTGACCCAGAAATCAATGCTCAGAATTATATACATTTTTTACATTACATTAGCATTAAGCTACAGAATATTACTGGGATGTCAGGGTCATTGTGGTGCAAAAGGTGTCCAGATGGTAAGTATCAGGTTGTATAAAACAAAGGTTTTTTCCATAAAGTGAAACTTGATGACTGTGTGCGTGAGAGAAGCTCACACAGACATAAAACCTCCACGTTGCAACGTCATTTTCCCTCCGCTCTCCATCTGGTCTTTGTGTTCACGCCAGTATTTTTCCTGTTGATGCAACACCATTAGTTTATGTTTTCATCGGTACTGGTCCAGATATCAGAACCAACACGGATACTTTTTACCTGTAAAGGAAAATATACCATTCTGCAATAACTATATTGTAAATATGGCTAAAACTCGTGAATAAAATATCTTTTAAAGAAATGTTTAAAATTTAATGAGTGAATTTAAATAAAAGAAAAACCTAAAAAATAAAAATATAGGATGAAAAAAATCTCTCTGTGATGGATGACCTACCTGTCCAGGTGCATCTGGTATAGACTCTCGCTGGAGTAAGCAGAATGGGAAAAATTAGATTAATCAAATGTAATAATGAATAGTAATGGCACAAATATAATAAACCATAATGTCTGAAAAGTGCATGAAATCAGTAAAATAGATCTGATCCGTCCTGATCTGAGCGAGGAGCTGCAGCATCATGGTGATCATCTGAAAGGGAAGCTGCAGGATCATAATAAAACAGAGCTTTTTATTAGCACTGTGGTAACGTGGATATTTAAAAGTATTGAATGTATCCTTCTGACATGCAGATACTGATGATGTATCTGTATGTATCGATGCATCCATCTCAGTCCTGAAGCCAGACATTTATGTGATGGTTTAGTGACTTTGTCATGCTGGTAGCATCCTGGTGGAAACCAGCTTCATCCTGCATGATGGGATTTATATTATGCTGCCCAGTCTGAGTAAAATATTACCTAATACATATTATAATTACGGTGGATCCTTTCGGAATCGGATGTGGATCATTATAGTCCAGGCTTGGTCCTGATCCAGCAAGTGTTGCGATGAGGATGGTTCAGGGCTCGGGATGAAGAAACCTAAGTTTCATACAAACTAATTACTAATTACTAATTTTAACAAAAACAACAAGATGAAATATGATCATTATAGTTTGTGTATCTGTTTTAATAGAAGAAGAAATGTTTGAATAGTGTAACATCATTACTGTTGCTATAGTAACCAGGTATGAGCTACTTTATGATACTTGTATGTTGTCGTTCATCCAGGTGTTACTTTCTTTGGAACGAGGGATCTGGGCCCCAAACCTTCACTTCAACACTCCCAATCCCGACATTCCCGCCCTAACGGATGGCCGGGTCCAGGTTGTTGACAGGCCGATCCTGGTCCGAAGAGGCATTGTGGGGATCAACTCGTTTGGATTTGGAGGTGCAAACGTTCACGTCATCCTGCGTCCAGCTGAAAAAGCAGCAGGCTCAGAAGCACCGGGGATGTTTCCCAGAGTCCTTCAGGCCTGTGGCCGCTCGGCGGCTGCAGTGGAGGCCATCCTGCAGAAGGGGAAGGAGCACCGTGCGGACCACAGCTTCCTGTCTCTGCTGAACGGGGTATCGGGAATCCCTCCTGGCAGCATGCCGCACAGAGGCTACGCTCTGATTGGATGTCAGAGCGATGTTGTGGAAGTACAGCAGGTTTCTTCTGCTGTCAGACCTCTGTGGTACGTCTGCTCAGGTGAGTCATCAATATGTTTAATAATACTGATCAGATGGATCCATGTAGGATATGATGTCCAGATGGATCCTCTCTGAATCTGAGGGATGTCCTGGTAGATCCTCCCGGGATCGGGTCTGCTCTGTCTGAGCCTTCTCTCTGGTTCTGCAGGTATGGGGACCCAGTGGGCAGGTATGGGTCGCAGCCTCATGCAGATTCCAGCTTTCAGAGAGTCTGTGCTGAGATCGGACGTCGCCCTGAAGGAAACCGGTCTGGCGGTGTCTCAGCTGCTCATGGAGGCCGATGAGTCCACGTTTGAAGACACTGTTCACGCCTTCGTTGGCCTCGCCGCCATTCAGGTAGAGTCCAGATGCCCCGTTCCTCTGAGGTTATGTCCATGTTTGTTTGTTTGTTTACAGCTGCTCGTGTTTACAGATTGCTCTGATCGACCTGCTGACCCAGATGGGTCTGCAGCCTGACGGGATCGTGGGCCACTCTGTGGGAGAACTGGCCTGTGGATATGCTGACAAATCTCTGAGCCACACCGAGGCCATCCTGGCTGCCTATTGGAGAGGACACTGCATCAAGCAGGCGGACCTCCCTCCAGGAGGGATGGCTGCAGTCGGTATGTACACGTACCAGCTACTCAGGAGGAGGAAGATGATGTAGAATCTTCATTTCCCTGATTTTTTTTTCCTGCCATGTTTAAAAAATAAATTTCACAGAAGGTTTTTATTTTGAAATTTGATGAGGAGATGTTGATTATTGTTTCTGAGACATGGATGCAGCTGTAGGACCCACAACCTCATCCTGAATCTGATGTAATGTTTTAGAGTGAGTTACAGATGTTTTACCTGGTGCCGTCTCGTAAAGAGATGAAATCATGTCCCACCAAACGTCTCTTCACTGCTCCAGTCTGACCTCTGACCTTTTGTAGGGTTGACGTGGGAGGAGTGTATGGCTCAGTGTCCTCAGGGTGTGGTCCCAGCCTGTCACAACGCCGAGGACACAGTAACCGTCTCTGGCCCTCAGGTGATCCATGTTTAGCACAGCCTGAACGTGTGTGTGTGTGTTTACATGAATGAAAATGTTTATTACTCCTTATGGAGCCAGAAGACCATAATAACTGTGTGTTCCTGCAGGAAGCGGTCAGTCGGTTTGTGTCGGAGCTGAAGCAGCAGGGAGTGTTTGCTAAAGAAGTCCGCAGCGCTGGCGTAGCGTTCCACTCTCACTACATGTCATCCATCGGTCCGACGCTGCTCGCCGCTCTGAAGAAGGTTCAGAAACCTTTTCCTTCTCATGACCAACAGATTGTCTCTGGTTTATGTTCATCATTGTTTCATAACTTCAGCTGTAAAACAACCACATCTTCTCCCAGTGAAACATAAACAGCACACCGGGTGTAGAGAGAAAATGAGCTGCTTGTGACTCTGATGCAGTAACTGGGATTTCTGGAAGTGATTTCCAGTTACCTCCCACATTGGGCCATACAGAGGTTCTCTGGAACTTCTGATGTTATTATACGCAGCAGATCATAAGAGCTTCAAACCTTTTAGTGAAACAACTTTTAGATCCAGTTTGTCTCAGATTGACAAACCTCTGTCCATCTGTCCATCTGTCCATCTGGGGGACTCTGTCTCTCTGAAATGCTCCTCTATACTCCGTTATGTTGCTAATTTTCTCATGTATACCAAATACTTTTCCATATTACTGTCTGTGTTGTTGTATGTAGCAGGCTGATACGTCTCCATGGTAACGGATATGTGTGCAGGTGTATTTATGTTAGCATTCAGTTTGATGATAACGTGCTCTGCAGGTGATCAGGGAGCCGCGGAGGCGTTCGGCCCGCTGGGTCAGCACCAGCATCCCTCAGTCTGAGTGGGACTCCCCTCTGGCTCTGTGCAGCTCGGCTGAGTACCACGTCAACAACCTGCTGAGTCCGGTCCTGTTCCAGGAGGCCTTGAGGCTGGTCCCTGAAGATGCTGTGGTGGTGGAAATCGCTCCTCACGCTCTGCTGCAGGTACTGAAGCAGTGTCGGCTCCTATTGTTTTTTCTAGGAAATATATTTAATATTTAGTTAAATAAGCACTTTTATATCTATTGGTGAGTTGATTTAGCATAATTTTACACACCGATGCTGTCCAGAAACATTATGTCCACACGCTGACAGGCAAACAAACCAAACAGGAGGACAAAAATAACAGAAAATGTCTGAGTTTTAAGAGTTAATAAGAATCTCTGCACGTTTCTGTCCACTGAGCCACATCTGTGCTGTCAGCCAATCAGGAACTTTTTATCTGCAAAGTTAAAACTGTTGGTGATATCCGGATCTCACGTCTGTGAGCATGATAAATAACTCCATGGTTCCAATCGGATGATGGTTCCACGCTGTTATTGACCTGATTCTCTGCTCACCAGGCCATCCTCAAACGCAGCCTGAAGCACACGTGTTCCATCATCCCTCTGATGAAGAGAGGCCATGCCAACAACCTGGAGTTCTTCCTCTCCAACGTCGGCAGAATCTACACCAGCGGGTCAGTAAACGCCTTATTTCGTCCTCATTGGTTTGCAGAGACCACCACCCAGCATCATGTTGTATTGTCCCGTTTCAGCATTGATGTGGATTGTAACGGTCTTGGCCCAGCAGTCAGCTATCCAGTACCGGTTGGGACACCTCTTATCTCCCCACTGCTGCAGTGGGACCATTCCCAGACCTGGGATGTCCCCAAACCAGAGGACTTTTTCTACAGCTCAGGAGGATCCGGTTCTGCTGCCATCTACAACATCGGTGAGAATAATAAGTGAATAAAAAGTCCCGTTTTGATGACTTCCATCTGATTCTCTGTCCTCTTTACCCTCCACCAGAAACTAACCCAGACTCAGCAGACCACTATCTGATTGGACATTGCATCGATGGACGTGTCCTCTACCCGGCTACGGGCTACCTGTTTCTGGCCTGGCGGACCTTGGTGAAAAGTTGTGGGGTTGTCATGGAAACCACCCCCGTTACTTTTGAAGATGTGACCATCCACAGAGCCACCATCCTGCCAAAGACCGGTGAGGACAGTGTCAGCATGGCGGTCTGGAGATCTGAGCTGCTTGCTCTCCATCTTTACTCTCCTGTGTGTTCTGGTTCTTACAGGTTCTGTTCAGCTGGAGGTCCATCTGATGCCGGCCACCAGCACGTTTGAGGTTTCAGAGAATGGAAACCTGACTGTGAGCGGTGAGTAGCTTTACAAGCCCAGCAGAGTCGGAGGTAATCATGCTGGTTACACTGGCTGGTAAGGGCTTTATTTCTCTCTGTGTTAGCCGCTCTGATGTGCAAACAAACCAGAGCATGATGAGCTTTTTCACATCTTTTAGCATCTTTATTCTAAACGGTGACGATGAGCTGCAGAACGTTGCAGTATGTGTCTGTGGGCTGGTTCAAAGACGTAACAGAATGATGATTCCTCACTTAGTTTTATGGTTTTCATACATGGTTCAGTAGGAAGCAGTACTACTGTCCACAGATGGAGAAGTTGTAGTGACCGTGTCATGTGGCCAGCAGGAAGTTGTTGGTTTAGCGCCCCTAGTGGCAAAAGTTACACGGTATCCCTTCAAAGACACAAAGCTTCTGCTGTGTGAGTCTGATTTTATTTTCTTCTTTTCTCTCATCTTAGGGAAGGTCAGCCTACTCGAGGATTCTGCCCTCGATTCTTTCCGTAATCGTATTGATCAGGAATCTTCCAGCGACTCCGACTCCAACACTCACCTGAAGTCAGGTGATGTTTACAAAGAGCTGCGGCTGCGAGGGTACGACTATGGGAAGACCTTCCAGGGAATCCTGGAGTCCAACAACACCGGTAACGCTTCAGTTCTTATTTCCCCCTCTGCACACATGATCACATGTTTCCATGTCCTAAAACAGATTAAATAAACAAAGAGATTTCATACGTTGTGGCTCTTTGCTTTTTCCTCCTGTTTCCAGGAGAGAGCGGGAAGCTGCAGTGGACGGGAAACTGGGTGACGTTTTTGGACACCATGCTGCAGATGATCGTGGTCGGGCTGCCGGGTCGTAGTCTGCGTCTACCCACCAGAATCCGCTCGGTGTGCATCAATCCAGCTCTCCATCTTGAAAAAGCTTCTGAGTACACTGAGGGAAAAAAAGGTGAGTTTGAAGTGTCTCAGAGGAAGGCATGTGTGTGTCAAAGTGCGATTTCTGAACCTCCGGATCTTGAACATCTCATTAGAATTCCTCTGTGATGCGTTTAAAGTCAGAGTTTCTTCACTTCCTGTTTGTTCTTTCATTTCCCAGCTGTAAATGTCAACATCAACCGTTGCCTTGACAACATTATTGCTGGTGGAGTCCAGATCAGCGGTCTTCATGCCACTGTGGCCCCCCGGAGGCAGCAGCAGCAGAACCGCCCCACCCTGGAAGAGTTTGTGTTTGTTCCCTATATGGAGACGGAGTGCCTCAGAACCGATCAGAAACTTTCAGAACACCTGAAACTCTGCAAAGGTAAACCAGGTGTATGAGTGTCAGAGACCTCCTCCTGCAGGGGTGCCAAAGTCCAGTCCTGAAGATCATCCTTCAACTGTAAGATGCATCCCTTCTCCCAAACATCTTGATCACATCACGTTATCCAGCATCTGCAGAGCTGAATGAGGAAATTCACACATCCACTGATGAGAGATGCATCCAGCTGCAGGATGGTAGATCTTCAGGACCAAACTTTGGTCACATCAGGTTTAGATCCTCCCTATCACATCTGGATCATCCTGGATCAGATCTGAGAATCTGGTCTGATTCAGGTCTGAATAAGATCTGGCATCTGGAAGCAGACGTTCCTCTGAGAACCACCTTCCCGTACCGTTCCTCCAGTCATCTGAATGTTTTCTCCGTCCAGATTTGATCCATAAGCTGCAGCTGAAGTTGGCTCCTCATGGTGTCCAGCTGTCCATTCCGGGTCTACAGGGGGAGTCTGATGGTGGTCTTCCCGTCCCTGAGGGATCGAAGCCCGACCTGGTGCGACTGTTGACCCTCCTCTGTGGTCTGGAGCTGAATGGGAATCTCCAGTCAGAACTGCAGCAGGTGGTGGAGGAGGAGCGGGCCTGTCTGCTGCAGGACTCTCTGCTGCAGGGTCTGTTAGATGATCCGGCCTTCAGACACTTACTGGACATCACCATGGAAAACTCTATCCCCGGCAGGATCAGAGTCTTGGAGGTAAAAGTTAAACATGAATTCTGATGATGTAAATGATGCTTACTCTGAATGTAAACCTCTCCCACCGCTTCCAGGCGCTCTCAGATGATGGCCAGCTGTTTCCTCGTGTGGTCCCCCTCCTTAACATCCAGCCGATGATGCGTGTGGACTACACCGCCACAGCATCCAGCCTGGATCTCCTGGCCCCCCTCGAGGCTACCCTGCAGGATCTGTCTGTCTCCTCGGCGCAGTGGGACCCTCTGGTGAGCCCAGCTCCTGGAGGTCTGGTGTCTGCAGCGGACTTGGTTCTGTGTAACCATGCATGGGGTCCACTCAGGACAGAACCTGGGATGCTGGTGGCTCACTTGTCCTCTGCAGCCAGAGAAGAAGGGTTTATTCTGCTGCACACCTTGCTGAAGGGGGAGACGGTAGCGGAGATGGTGGCCTTCCTCAGCAGCTCGGCTCAGAGCTGCAGCCAGCGTGGACTGCTTACGCAGGTCAGACTGGTTTTTGTGGTCTACCATCTTCCATTCAGATCAGACTGGTCACATGTTGTCATTTAATCCAAAAGAAAAATCAGCAGCATCCTTTATGTTCCACTTATTTTTGTTTTCTTCCTCAGGCCGAGTGGGAGGAGGTTTTCTCCAAGGCCTCGCTGAACTTGGTGGCGATCAGGAAGTCTTTTTATGGCTCCGTCCTCTTCCTGTGTCGCCGTAAGTCTCAGAGTAAAGAGTCTGTTTACCTCCCAGTGGAGAGCGGCGACTATAAGTGGGTGGAAACTCTTCAGGTGGGTCCTGAACAAGTTTTTTTTTTTTTATCTAATGAAGAGAAACCAAATGTCACATTTAAAAGAGTAAAAAACAAGAAATTGTGCTTAGAAAGTCCTGATGGGAAGTCCACAGGAAGTCTGGTGAAAGTCTGAGGGGGGTCTTTAGCAAGCCCTCTGGATGTCTTTAGGAGATCAAACATTTCTCAAACTTCTCAGAAAGATTAGAAAATATAAATGTAAAAACAGTCAAATGGAAACTGATCATGTTTCATATCTTCCACTTTCATGGATCATGACAAGCGGATGTAAACAAAGAGATGTTCTTTCCTCATGTCTACCTTTACATCAGTCACTTTAGATTATCTGGAATTGTCCCTCCTGTAATCCTGCAGGAAATAATCCAGGAAATGATTTTGGATCAGAATCTATTGCGTTGCATCTCTGCCAAATACAGAGAGCGAGACGAGCGCATTTCATAATCGCGAGTGCACATTGCTCTGATCGCAGGAGCTTTAACTTCCCATAGGCCCATGAAGGCAGTATGGCGAGCCTGAAACCACTTCCTTCACAGTCACCAGTACGCTCGCTGGAATATTCTGCTCGCTCTCTCTGTGAATGTAGGAAAAAAAAACCTTCCTGAGAGAACAAGCACCATGTGGCAACATCAAACCCTACTAAGTCACACATGGTAACACGACACAGACCAACCAGAGACAACTTTCCTTTTCATGAGCTATAAATCCTGTTCGTGCAACAGTCAAAATAAAAACATAAAAACAACACAAGAAACTGCTATTTTGTAAATAATGTCAAATATTCTTGCAGCTAAACTGATAAATGTTAACAAAATGGTAATTATGGTGGACAGATGTGCTCCTGGATGCCAGAGCAGCCAATGAAGGACAAAGGGAATATCCATCCATTTTCCATACAGCTTCATCCCATTCAGGGCGTAGCTGGAGCCGATCCCCGGTACACCCTGTACAGGTCGCCAACAACGGGAACATTGTTTTATAGAATTCCCAAAAAACCAGAAAGACAGCGACGGATAACTGTGACAAGAACAGACCACAGGCAGCATTCCTCTTCTGTAGCGAGCACTTAGTCTGTATATCAGAGTGATTTCTGAAGTTCCTGCCAACAATGCAACATAAACAAATGGTAAATTATACAGCACTTTTCCAGTCTTATCACCCATTCACACACACACACACTCACACCCCGATGGGCACATCGGGGGGCTAGTAGGGGTTCAGTGTCTTGCCCATGGACACTTCACTCCAACGTTCCGGGTGAAAGACACCTGCTCTCCCACCTGAGCTACAGCTGCCGAAGACGTGACGTGTACCCTCTCTGCGTTAACAGATGTGCTCTCATACCGGATCACTACGCTCTGTGTTTGGTTCTTCAGTCTGCCTACTTAACAAGATCAATTCCAGATGTGGCATCACCGGTTCTGTTGATGGGTTGATGGGACTGCAGGTGACCAGAACCTCAGTCGGATGATGACGTTGTGTTTAACCTTTTTAAAACATGGCGTGACCCTGACAGGAAGTGCTGAGTCAGCAGAACGTTGCAGCAGGGTGTTCTGACCCGGTTCTGTGTGTGTGCATTTACAGCGCATGATGATGTCGGACTCTGACCATCCCGTGTGGTTGACAGCGTCTCAGCCTTACTCTGGAATTGTGGGGATGGTCAACTGTCTACGGCAGGAACCGGGTGGCAGCCGGATACGGTAAGAGCTCTGGTTACCATGGAAACGTGGTTTATGATTGGAAACGGGTCAGAATGCGATGACAGGATGTGTATCAGACTCGTTTTGTCCATCCCCAGCTGCGTCTTTGTATCCAACCTAAACGGGTCTTCAGCAGCACCAGTTCTCCAGCCAGGTCATCGATCCATTCAGACGGTGCTGGACGGGGATCTAGTGATGAACGTGTTCAGAGACGGACAGTGGGGGACCTTCAAACACCAGCTCATCTCGCATGGTATATTGATGTGGTTCTGGTCCATACGGTTCTGTTGGAGGTGGTTCTGGTACATCTGGGTCAACTACTTATTTAATGTATTCATACTTTCAACCAGCTGGAGCAGAACCATCAGTTTTTGTTGAGATCCAGATGGAGACCCGGGTGTAGATCTGGTTCCTCTCGGATCAGGAGGATGGATCATTGATCTGCAGACGTTTCATCGTCTTTGTGTGTGTGTGTGTGTGTGTGTGTGTGTTTAGACATGAAAGAAGAGCCGACAGATGCTGCATACGTTAACGTGTTGACTCGGGGTGACCTGGCATCTCTACGCTGGATCTCCTCTCCGCTCCGCCACTTCATCAGTACCAACCCGTCCGTTCAGCTCTGTCAGGTCTACTACAGCTCGCTCAACTTCAGAGACATCATGCTGGCTACCGGAAAGCTGCCACCGGATGCTATTCCAGGTATGAACTCGGTACAGACCCAGACTCGCCATTTCTCCAGAACCTTGACCCAGACCTTAGAAACTGGGTCAGGGTGCTGCAGAGATTCTTTATGGTCTCTTCGGCCTTCTCCAGCTCACCTCACACAGATGATCCCAGTCTAACCTGTCCACTGAGTCCTGGTATGACCCTTGTTCTCCCGGTGGGTGAACTGATCTTCCTTCCTGTCTTCCTCCTCCTCTTCCTCCTCCTCCTCCTGTCAGAAGATCATTTTTGCTCTTCAGGTGCAGTTTTCTTCATTTCTTTTCTCCTTTCTTAATTTTATTTACTTATTTTTTATTTCTTCTTTCCTTGTTCTCTAATCTCTCCTCTTCTTTCTGTCCTCGTCTCTTTTTTCTTATTCATATTTGTTTATGTGCAGTGTGACAACAGATGCTGTTTGTTACTACAGGGGACCTGGCCCTGCAGCAGTGCATGCTGGGAATGGAGTTTTCAGGTCGTGACCCCGCAGGACTGCGTGTGATGGGTCTTCTTCCAGCTAAAGGTCTGGCTACTGTGGTGGACGCTGACCGCCGCTTCCTGTGGGAGGTTCCTGCTCACTGGTCAGGGAGCGAGTTGCATCACTTTGTGTGTTTGTGGTCATGTGATCGGTTACAGTAATGTGTGTGTTCCTGTACAGGACTCTGGAACAAGCAGCCTCGGTTCCGGTGGTCTACGCCACCGCTTACTACTCCTTGGTGGTGCGTGGCAGACTCCGACCTGGCGAGACGGTTCTCATTCATTCTGGGTCAGGTGGAGTGGGTCAGGCCGCCATCGCCGTGGCGCTCAGCAGGAAGTGCAGAGTTTTTACCACAGTCGGTGGGTTTTCTGATTCTGTGTTTGTGCCTCTGTTGTTCTGTTGCTTCTGAGCAGATTGGATCGTTTGCTGTGAGCTTTGTGTTTCGGACTGTGCAGGTTCGGCTGAGAAGCGGAGCTACCTCCAGGAGAGGTTCCCTCAGCTATCAGCAGAGTGTTTCGCCAACTCCAGAGACGCCTCGTTCGAGCAGCACGTCTTGCTCCACACACAGGGGAAAGGTCAGATGTTGCTCACACCGCCTCCTCTCTGGAGACGGGACAGAGATCTGGTTCTGTTCACGGTAAAAGCTCAAACTGAACATGTGGTGTGATCCAGGTGTGGATGTGGTGTTGAACTCTCTGGCTGAGGAGAAGCTGCAGGCCAGCGTTCGATGCCTCGCCAGACACGGAAGATTCCTGGAAATCGGGAAGTACGACCTCTCCAACAACACTCCACTTGGTAACGTGATTTTCCTTCCTGTTACTAACGCTCATCTCCTCCTCATCTCCTCCTCCTCATCATCCCCTCCTCTGTATCACCTGGAAGGAGAAGCAGAAGCTTTTTATTGCCATTGAACTGGCATCCTGGTTTGGTCCTAATGGTTCAGACTGGTTGGGTTTTAGAGAACCAGAACAGCTGTTGCATAATGATGTTCATTCAAACATCCTGATGCTGACAGACTTGACTGGACCACCACCTTCACCCCGACCAGAGGAGGAAGTAGTTCAGAACCACTTTCAGCTAACTCAGCAGAACTGGTTTAGGCCGGTTTGTCCTGTGGCCGTGGGGAAGGTAAAGTCCTTCAGAGCTGGAATGAGGATGGAGGTCAGACCTCCTTCTCAGGACTGTCAGAACTTAGCTGCTGGTGGTCTCATCCACTACCACTACATGTTAGTCCTCTGGATTCACATGGACCAGCTCTTGATGGGAGACCTCATGGACTACTGGGACCACCAAGCAGTTCTGGGCTAAACAAAATTTATTAAAGGGGGGAAAGTTGTTTTTGTAAGCTGATGTAAGCTTTAGGTCCAGTTATGACTCCTGGATTCTGAATAAACCAGATATTTTATATGAAAACGATGCTGGGGCTGGACCTGTGAACAGCTGGACTATCTCTGCATTTGGTTATTCCTGCAGCAGACTCAGAGATGTGCTTCTCCTCAGGTATGGCTCTGTTCCTGAAGAACGTGGCCTTTCATGGGATCCTGCTGGATGCTCTCTTTGAAGAAGGCAACCGGGAGTGGGAGGAGGTGTCCCAGCTGCTAAAGGAGGGCATCGCAGGAGGTGTCGTCCAGCCTCTACGGACAACGGTGTTCCAGAGAGAGCAGGTTGAGGATGCATTCAGATTCATGGCTCAGGGCAGACACATCGGTAAAGTCCTGCTGAAGGTCAGGTTCCTCTCTGAACTCTTAAGTCCCTCTGATGATGCCATGATGATTTGTGATCCAAGTGTTTCTGGTCTTTTCCACAGATCCGCAGTGAAGAACCAGGGACAGCTGCTCAGCCCGCCTCACCTTTGTCTCTTCCAGCTATCTGTCGGACCTTCTGCCCTCCGTCTCACACTTACATCATCACTGGTGGACTGGGGGGCTTTGGTCTGGAGCTCGCTCAGTGGCTGATGGAGAGAGGAGCTCGCAGACTGGTGCTGACGTCTCGATCCGGCATCAGGACTGGTAAGTTCTCAGGAGACCGTCTGGAACATCTGATATGTTCATCTGCTACGTGGAATAAAATATGACTCTGACTTCTGTTTGTAGGTTATCAGGCCAAACGTGTCAGAGAGTTCCAGGACCAGGGTGTGTCTGTGTTGGTGTCAACGAAGGACGTCAGCACGCTGGTGGGAGCAGAACAGCTGATCTCTGAGGCCTCCAAGCTCGGACCAGTGGGAGGAGTCTTCCATCTGGCCATGGTAACGCATTATGCCGCCATCGCCACGTCTAAAGTCCATCAGATTACGTCTAGATCATCTAGATTTGTTCATCTTTTACACTGATGTTGGTGTTCTTGTTGTGTCATCAGGTGTTGAAAGACGGGATGTTGGAGAATTTGACCCCAGAGCTCTTTGTTGACGTCTGCAAACCGAAATGCGACGGCACCATAAATCTGGACAAGTAAGACTCATTTCCTGCTGGAACAGCCAAGCTGCTGTCTGGTTGCTGATGCTGTGGTGTCCTTTCCCTCCTCAGAGTGACCAGAAGGTCCTGTCCAGACCTCTGCTACTTCGTGGCCTTCTCCTCGGTCAGCTGCGGCCGTGGAAACGCTGGTCAGAGTAACTATGGTTACGCCAACTCGACGATGGAACGTGTATGTGAGAAGCGGCGCTACGATGGCCTGCCTGGCTTAGCGGTTCAGTGGGGGGCCATCGGTGATGTGGGCGTGGTGCTGGAGACGATGGGCGGTAATGATGCCGTTATTGGTGGAACCCTGCCCCAGCGCATCGCCTCTTGTCTGGAGGTGCTGGACTTCTTCCTGTGCCAGCAGCACCCAGTGATGTCCAGCTTCGTTCTGGCAGAGAGGACGGTGGTGAAGAGCGAGGCTGAAAGCAAGAAGGACCTGGTGGACGCTATCGCTCACATTCTGGGTACGAGGGCTTTTGTTTTGTCCCATCCAGCATCATCTTGTTCCAACACATTAGCTTCTCCAAGAGGAGAAAGCTCTGTGAAAGTATGCTCCTCTTGATGCTGGAGGATTTAGTTTAACTTCTTTGTTTGTTTATGGATGAATTTGCATATTAAAGCTTAATCTGTCAGGAGAAACAAAGGAAGAAAAAGGAGACAGAGATACAAAACATAGAAAATATCTGCACAATAAAACCAAAACAAAACAAACAGCTGCTGCGCCTGTGAAGAAACTTACAGCCTGTGTAGGAAAACACTGCAGACCATCATCGGGAGCACCTGCAGAAAAAAAAAATATGTATATAAAATGTATTTACTGACTCATCAGTGGCTCAGCCTGTAATCAGTAACCCGGCCTGTTATGACCAGTGACTCAGTCAGTAACTGTTTCAGTCTAACTGGCAGTCTTTAACTAACTACTGTCAGTTTTGACTGTTTTGGTCAGTAACCGGTGATTTAAGCCTTTTACAAACTCCACGAGAAGCGAGAACTTACTTGTTTTTGAGGCCCTGAGAAGAGAATGACGCCATTTTGTTCTCATAGAAGTATTTGAAGACGACTCTCGCCACATCGGGGTGGCAGGAGTTTTTTCTGTATGTGATCGGTCGGACAGTTGCTTAAGTATTTTTACTGATGTGAGGTTGAACTGGTAGCTTTGGATAGAACATCTGATCGAGGTGGTGAAAAAGTATGACATGTTTACAACACGTGACATTTAAAGACACGGACACCGTAGTGTGCACAACCCCAGACTGCTGCGGGCGAATTAGGAAATAACCGGGTCAATACTTTATTGCACATAAAGGCACGAATAGATCACCTGCAGTGATCCTCGCCACGTTACAAACGCAGCTTCTTGTGGAGGATGAGTGGACCAGAGCAACAAGAACTTTTTTCTTGTTCTGAACAAACTTAGTGTTTGTGTCCGTAACCAAGGAGTTGGTCTGTAACCAGTGGTTTGGTCAATGATAACGAACACAATGACACAAGATGACTTGTGTAAGCAGTGACTCGGTCTATACTGGTTACAAACTAAAGACCCAGTCTCAATTAATTACTCTCAGTTAAGAATGATTTGATTTAAACCACTGATTGGGTCTATAACCTGTGAAGTATCTGGCCACTCGGTCTGTAACCAGGTACTCGGACTGTTTCAGTGGTTTCCGTCGTAACTTATGACTTGGCCTGTAACATCTCAGTCTGTAAGCAGTCATTGGGTCAGTAATGACTCACTCGCTCTGTCTATACCACTGACTTGGTCTTTAAATAGTGACTCATCTAACTACTGACCCAGTGTGTAACCAGTAATCTTGGGCTGTAACCAGTGACTTGCTCTGTAATGGCAGACTGGGTTTGTAGTGTAACTAATCACACGAATCAGCTTTAACTTGGTGCCTTCTTCCATTGCAGGTGTTCGTGATGTCAGCAGTCTGAACGCTGACGCCTCATTGGCTGATTTGGGCCTAGATTCCTTGATGGGCGTGGAGGTTCGCCAGACTTTGGAGCGGGACTACGACATTGTCATGGCCATGAGGGAGATCCGACAGCTCACCATTAACAAGCTGCGAGAGCTGTCCATGAAGAAGCCTGAAGGACCCAGTGGTAAAGATTTCTCCCTTTTTATAGCAGGTGTATGTGATCCAGTAATCCAGGTGTTGCGTTGTTCTGAGACCTGTAACATCTGTGTTTACACATCATTACATGAACCCAGTTTCTCACTTTGTTCTGAGGTTTCTGTGAAAGATTCCTGATTTAGTTTTATTGTAAACCTCCAGAGACCGACCATGCTGCAGCAAAGAGGAATGCCATTCGCTCCGTGTTGGAATCAGATGTGACCCAAATGCTAGTCAACCCCCACGGTCCCACCGTGACTCCACTCAACGAGGTCCAAAGCCCGGAGAGGCCCCTGTTCCTAGTCCATCCCATCGAGGGCTCCCTCGCCGCCTTCAAGACGCTGGCCTCCAAACTCAGCGTGCCGTGTTACGGATTACAGTGCACCAAAGGTACGCCTCTGAAGCAGAAGCCAGGGATGACCCAAACCCAGCTGGTACTTACTGGTTCTTTTCTTTCCCAGCTGCTCCCCTGGACAGCATCCAGTCTCTGGCAGATTATTACGTGAGCTGCATCCGACAGCTCCAGGCAGAGGGACCGTACCGGATCGCCGGGTATTCCTTTGGAGCCTGCGTGGCGTTTGAGATGTGCTCTCAGCTGCAGAACCAGAACCAACACGTGGATCATCTGTTCCTGTTTGACGGTTCACACTCCTACGTTGCAGCGTACACTCAGGTTGGAAAAATTCACACACACACACCCACACACACATATTTTTCTCTGACAAGATTAATTTATGCTAATTTAGCTCCTGTTATGATGCTAAAATGATGCTAAAATGTATGAAAGGTTCAGATTTGTCTTCTTTCTGCTCATTTGTTGATCTGTGGCTGCTTTTGATTTAAGCTCTCTGATTGGTGGAAGTGTCTTCATCCTTATTTCCAGGTGAAAATGGAGGTCTCTGCAACAGAACAGTGACAGGGATCTTTTATAGGATGAAAAGATGATGAATAATGATGTTATCATGGACCACATGTTGTGGATTTACTATACAGAACAACCTCGGTCTGCGAGGGCTACAGTCCTGCAAGTGTTAGAGGTTTCCCTGCTGCAACACACCTGATTTAGACCTGAACTTGTGTGCATAGCTTATGTCCTGCTCTGAAAAGGTCTAATTACACATTGATTTGAGTGAGGTGTGTGAAACCCGTAGAAGCTTTTTAAGCCCAGGAGGATCCGGCCTCCCTCGCCCCGAGGGACACGACTATTCCTGAGACACTGATAAGCTGTGTCACTTTGATTGTCTTAGAGAAGTTCTAAAGTTTAACACAAATCAGAGACTCAGAATTTCTCTGGTTCTGATCCATTTGGTGAATTCTTTGGTTTCAGAGCTACAGATCCAAACTGACTCCAGGAAACGAGTCAGAGGCTGAGACTGAAGCTCTGTGCGCCTTCATCCAGCAGTTCACCGGCATTGAATACAACAAGGTATTTATCCTTATCACTGGTCTTCATCATGACATGGAACTGGGTTGACTGGGCCAAACCAGTGGACCACAGAATAAACAGTTTAATAATGCCAGTGGACACAGGACAGTCTGTCTATGTGGACTCGTGAGACATGTTGTACATGACACCATCTCTAAGTCAGGACCAACCCTGTGCTGTTCTGTCCTCATGTCTTTATTAATGATGTCCATCTGAAGGAAACTTCACTCTGAAGATGTGCAGGTTTCCATGACAACACCTCCTCTCATCTTTCCTTCTCTCCTTCTGCAGCTGTTGGAGGCTCTGCTGCCTCTGTCGGACCTGAAGGCCCGAGTGGACATGGCCGTAGACCTGATCTCCTCCACCTACGAGAACATCAGCCGTGAGTCTCTGGACTTCGCTGCCTCCAGCTTCTACCACAAGCTGAAGGCTGCCGACGGATACGTTCCTGCTACCAAATACCACGGCAACGTGATGTTGCTGCGCGCCAAAACTAGCAGCGAGTATGAGCAGAACCTGGGAGCCGACTATAAACTGAGCGAGGTAACCTCACACATACACATGTATAACCTCTCATTTATACAACTATTAGCTCACACATACACGTGTAACTTATTCTAATGAGTCCATGGTGGTATGTATGTGTGTGTGATTTTAGTAGTATGTTTGTGTGAGTGTTTACTTATTTATATATGTGAGAGTTGATTTTATCTATGTGTGCATCTGATTATAGTATGTGCAGAATTTCAGCGATGTGTGTGAGATGAAAAAATAGATTTTGGCCTATACGGCACCTCATACTCTAGGATGCTGCTTATCAATGTTTTGATTGATCAGTCATCAGTGTGAGCTCTTCTGGTAACTCATTAGCTACCAGCCATCGTTACAGCAGGGAGCTTTGTGCTGCCAGAGTTTCAGGGCCCACTACAGATAAGGAGGGCTGATTGGCTGGGTGTGTGTTGGTGGAATCCTTACTGTTCATTACATTAGACCTCTGTGTGTTCACAGCATGGTGGGTTTGATTCATACACCTTGCTAAAGTGATTTTCCATGTACACAAACTGCATCTTCTGCAGTAAATGTTCAAATGTGAAAAGATGTGAAGACATCTGCGACAGCACGAGTTACAGGTTCAGGTTAATACGATGCCAAGGAGGAAAGATATCAGAAGTGATCTCAGAAGTGTGGAGAAAGCTTACCAGATCCATCATTTTAGCATGTTATTTATTAGCCATTTTATTTTGAGTTATTCAGTTCATTATTTCATGTTTTAATCTCCTATAAGAAATAATTTCCATTTATCAGACTCTTCAGGTCTCAGTCAGGTTAAATGTTAGTTCCAGTTAGAAAAGACAGAACCAGTATGGCTTGTTTGGGAGCTCAGCTTAGGTTGCAAAGCTGCACCTGAACACATTACCAGACTTCTGGAACAATGTCCTCTGGACAGAGCAGACAAACATGGACATGTTTGGTCCTGAAACGTCTCATAGCAGCTGTCAGCACGGTGGTGGAGGGATGATGATGTGGACACCATGCAGTCACTGAGTGGACCATAAACTCCTCTAATGTCACATGTGAGTCCAAACGTTGTCTCCTGCAGCAGGACAATGATCCTGAACACAGAATTAAGGTTTGGACCATATGGACCATATGGACCTGCAGCCTGGTTCTGGTTCAGTCTCTCCAGCTGCTTCAGACAGGCTGCAGGACGGGGAGGTCTCAGCATAGTCCAGGTAAAGTCCAGACCTCATCCTGACTGAGATAGTCAGTGGGACGATCAGAAACCAAGAAGAGTGGAGCAGAATTCCCCCAGCACGATGAGAGACTGATCACATCATCTGGATCTTTACTTTCAGTGTGATTAGAAACAGATGTTCTCTGAGCTGATGATGGTTCTGGTTCTGATGACTGATAATCTGTGTGTTCGTTTCAGGTCTGTGATGGGAAAGTTTCTGTTCATGTCATCGAAGGAGACCATCGCACCCTCCTGGAGGGAGAGGGAGCAGAGTCCATCATCACCATCATCCATAACTCGCTGGCTGAGCCTCGGGTCACACCGAGGGAGGGCTGACCGCTCCCAGTCCACCACATTCTGGAGGGGTTTCCGCTGAGTTCAGGATGTTTAGATGTTCCTCTCATCCCAAACGGACGGTGATGCTGTG
The DNA here is from genome assembly GCA_037177535.1 of Pseudomugil gertrudae. Classification (NCBI taxonomy): domain Eukaryota; kingdom Metazoa; phylum Chordata; class Actinopteri; order Atheriniformes; family Pseudomugilidae; genus Pseudomugil; species Pseudomugil gertrudae. The sequence continues at coordinate 19,461,911 of JBAMHV010000023.1, forward strand.
AAACCTTCCCACTCTTAGTCTGTCCAGAGATGCGTCTTAGCTCTATTTTCCCTGGTTTAACCAGTTTACTGTCTTAAATCCGTCTGCTGTGGATGTGGCATCTGACCCAACAAAACCCTTTAACTCTGTTTTACTGCAGAAACGTGTTTGACACGTCCTCACCTGAAACATGTCTGGCCTTTAACCCATCACGCGTCTCCATGGAAACCCCAGGTTTCTGTGTAAGCTCCGTTATTATAGCAAACCTCCTGAATTATGAAAGCAGGAAAAGAAGGAATCATATTTGTGGAAATCCAGATAAAAATGTGACATTAAAATCGGATCTACACCTCCGGCTGATGCGATCCGGGGGTCAGACAGCAGCTTCAATAAACCAAAGTTTGTCTGTGTAAACGATCAATATGCTGACTGGATCAGGACGGCTCAGACGACCCGATTCTGAAGGAACGTTCACTTTGTTCTGTAGTTTAGTTTACTCCTGAAACATATCCTCATGGTTGGAAGTAGATATTTTTTAATCTTCAAGACTTTAAATTAGTATGACCGTTATTTTAAGCAGAGAGGAACTATTTAAGAGCCAACCTGTCCTCTGAGACCCGTTACCGGGTCAGTGAAGGGTCAGGTGATGACATGGAGCAGTGTCCATGTTTGTTCTTTTCTCCTTGTAATACTGTGACTAATAAAGATCTAACACTAATCGCTGTTGCTCGTTTTCTTCCTGAAATCCAAATCCTGACAAGTCATATTTTATTGCCAGTATAAACAAACATCAGAGAATGAAACAGACTTTTTAACATCTGATGGAAAATATGATCTGGTAAGAAGTCTGATGGCAGCAAAAGGCTGGAAAGGTAACTGGTACAAAGCAGAAAATACCGGTGGAGCATTTGACACCTAGTTACGGTCACATGGCATCAAAAGAGTTTGAGAATCAGGAGAAATCTCTGTATGCTTGGGCTGGATGCTGAACTTCTGCAATAAAAGCAGACTTAATTCTCTGCTAGAAATAACTGCATGGACCCAGGAAGCTTCCAGAATCACCCTGAAACCCACAAATGCAGCTTAAAGCTCCATCATGCAAAGAAGCCGTATGTGAACATGAGGCAGAAACACTGCCGTCTTCTTTTGCTCAAAGCTCATTTAAATGTTCTGAGACAAAGATGAAATTCTTCCTGCACAGCATGGACGGTGTGTCCTGCAGACTAAAGAGCAGAGGGAGCATCCAGCGTGTTCTCAGTGGTCAGTAGAGAAGCTGCATCTCTGATGGGATGGGGGTGCATTAGTGTCTGACGTGAGCAGCTTCCACATCTGTGAAGCTCCATCAATGCTAAAATGTACACGGAGGCTTCAGAGCAACATCTGCTCCATTCAGACAACATCTCTGTCAGGGACGACCTCTCAGATTTCAGCAAGATGATTTCTGAAGCACATCCTGCTTCCATCACAGCAGCATGGTGGAACAGGAGACGAGTCCAGCTGCTGATGAGCTAAAAAACTGTTTATTTTCCATCAAATAGTGAAATTATCTTCCATTGGAAATAAGACAGAAGCTGAATCAATTAATTCAGATTTATTTACACTTTACACGGAGCCAACAGAAAAACTGCCATGGTGAAAATAATTCAGGTCATTTTAGCTTCAGAAATGCAGAATTTGCTCTGAGTGAATGTTTTGATGAAACACGACTACAATTTTTCTTTCAGGACAAAGAATAAAATGTATACAGTCAAAATGCTGCGTTTGTTTTTATTCTTTTACAGGTTTCTGATGAGGCAGCAGTCATTCAGTTATGAAGGTCTTTAAAGCTGAGGATGAGAAACAAACTATAAAAATCATTCACAAATACTGAACAAGCAGAATAAAGATGCAGACCCTCCCCCTCATGTCCTTCTAAATCATTCAGAGACCAGAGAAGTTAGTTTTTCTAGAAGAATGACGTGTCTGCAGAAAACGCTCCGGCCAGCCTGAACTCGTCCTTCATCATCACGCAGAAGAGCCGCTGAGGCAGAGCTTTGGAGTACGGAGCCGGCCGAGGGACGCAGCTTCTCAGTAGGACTTCACGGCCCGCCGGAGGAGGGAAGTCCGGGACTTTCCTGCTTCCCCCCGTCAACTTCCCGTCGCCCCCAAAGTCATCATCTACAGGAGGCAGGAGGGCGGCCTGAGGAGGAGGAGGAGGAGGAGGAACATCAGAGTTACTGACCACATTCACACGAGCTTTAATTCAGAATAACAGTTAAATCCATTTTACAGAGATGAAACATGTCCATGTAAACACCTAATACAATTACATTCTGAAACACCAGTCAGGGACTGGTTCATTCCCAGTTAAATCCAAACTGATTATTCTCTAACTCACATGAATGAACGGCTCGTTACCAGCAGAGCTGAGCGACTCAGAAGGGGGCATCGACAAGTTGCATTAACTTTACTTCACACCCCTGTTCTCCATGCATGTGAGCATCCTCTGTTCTCCATGTAAACATTCTCTGGTGAGCGTTCTCCACATACTCAGAAACATGTGGTAAACCGATGGAGGACTGAGTGGTTGGGTCTCCCTCTCGGACAACAGGCCACAGCCGATCCGAGCTTATAAAGAGGGATTTTAAGGCGATTTGAACCAACCTGCAGAGTCCCAGCTGAGTGTCGGCCCCTCTAAATGACTTTGTGCTATTATTTTATTACATAAAAAGACAAAGGGGAGACGTTTCCTCCATGTATAAATGATAAATACATGACATCATGAAGCTATTTCTCCTCTTTCTGCAGGTGATCCTGGATAAAAGCTGCAGTGTGTTAATCTGTCTTTCTGTCCTCTTCATCCAGTCAGTCGAGGCAGATGGCTGCCCTCTCTGAGAGGTGATTCTGCCCTCAGGTTCTACCAGAGATTTTTCCTTCCTGTTAAAGAGAGTTTTCCTTCACACTGTCGCCCCCTGCAGCTCAAGCTGGGGATTGGATCAGAGTTAAGATTCGATGCATCCATTTCCTTTAGCTAGGTTATTTTTGATGAATTGGCTCAAAATGATGTGTCTGTAAAATGCTAAATCATGCAGCTGCTGGTGGAGACAAACTATTTTCCATTTATCTGTTTTAAATGAAGCAGGTGAGGAAAAGTTTTTACCCTCTGAGCATTGATGAAAAGTTTGTGGATGATTCTCCCGGCCACTCCCTGTCCTCCTCCTACGACCACCACCTCTGGTTCCTCCAGCAGGCTGCTCACAAACCTTAGAAACAAAGCATATTCAGCAAACCTCTTTAATGGCCACTTTTCTCCTGCTAAGTACACAAATGAGAGTTTGTTTCACTGGAATTTGCTCTGCAGTTTCCTCTCAACCAGCTTCGGAGCACAGGCCAGCGATGCTCCACTGACCCTGTTTGTTTTAATCTCAGGTTTACACTGCAGCCAGCAGCCTAAAATCTACACCAACCCCACACTTTGTCACTATGTGTGTGGAAGAAAATGTCTCTGTCGTCATAGCAACCTGACCAATGAGCTTCTGAAACCAGTGTCACAGTGTAAACCTCACCTCTCCAGCTCAGCTGTGGAGTCTTCCTCATCTTCATCAGTAACAGCAAACTTGGTTTTGAGTGACCGAGCTTGAGTAATGACCGTCTCCATGGCAACCAACTGATTAATGAAGTCCTACATAAGGAAATAATTAAGTTCAGTTACTCCAGATCATATGTTGTATGGCGTTTCTGGAACACAGAGCCAGAACAAACATCCCAACAAGAACAGACTCAGCACGACCGGGCACTACAGGTCCAGTCCCGGAGAACTGGGACGCTGTGGGAAATCTCCCCAAATAAAACCAGAATCTCATCAAGTCATTTTTAGTAGAAGATGAACAGCATATGAAATGATGTAACCGAGACACAGAAGATAATGTGATGCAGCAACACATCTGTAAACAGCTGCAACAGGCTGGAAAAGCAGCGAGTGGAGCTTTTAGCTAATCAGGTCTCTCGGATATTTCTGCCCATGAGACAAAAGTTATGCAGCATTCCCCACATGCTGAAGATCCACCATCTACAGTGCATGACATCATCTAAGCCTCTGTGTGCACGGGAAAAGGCTGAAAATCACTGCATGGACTCAGGAAGACTTCCAGAAAACACTGGTAGTTATGCAAAGCCATGTTTTTACCCCTACTGAGGTGATGAGTTGATGTGATTCTGGTTTTACTAACATGGTCCACAGAGACTGCACTTCCTTAAATTAAACATGTGAAAGAATTTCCAGAAACATTTCATTAAAGTTGAACATCATCTGAAATAGATTTACTCTGCATGGACGTGTATCTGGACTCTGACCTCTAACTTGTTGTAGTCGTAGTTGGGTGGATGCAGCAGCTTGCTGGCCTGAGTTCCAGCCTGCTGGATGCTTTTTTTCACCGATGGCATGTTTTCTACCGACTCTGTTGGAGAAACAAAGAAGATTCATGACGACCCAGAGATAACTCTTCATCCGAGCAGAGAGCGCTCCTCCATCAAAAAGACGTGGAGAAAAACTCACCTTCCTGTTTCAGCTTCTGAAGAGCAGCGTGGAGCAGACAGGGGAGGAGAAGCCGGGCCAGGTCTGCAGGTTTCTGCAGGGCCAGGTAGTGCAGGACCTGAGAAGATAGACTGGTTTACTGCCTGTCCCCAACTTCCTGTTTCATCCACAAACCACAAGGCATACCTTCTCTGCCTCCTTAGTGTCATCAAAAAGTCTCCTCTGGCGTCGAGCAGGTATAACCCTGGCGGTCTCCCACGCCTCCACCCACATGTTTCCTGGGATCTTCATCCTGGCGCTGAGCTCTCCTCTCAGAACTGTGCTCCCTGTCTCGTCTGTTGCCTCCTCCTCCACGTAATCTCTGGGTGAGTACCAGCGGACAAAGTCCTCCAGGACACATCCCGGGTTGGCTGCCTGAGAGACAAGGAGACAGCAAACTGAAACAGACCAGCTCTGCAGCCACCAATCAGATCCGTAAGAAGAGGACTGAGATCACATCAGACACAAATAGAGGGCTCAGCATCATCATCATCATCTTCAGCCACATCCTTTATCGGGACAAAGCGTGTAGTTAGATGTTGGAATGCTCATCACTCCTTTGCTGCTCTATGAGGTGTGATAGATATCATCACTCGCTCCTGCTGCAACAACATGAAGATGGTCTCAGACTGCTCCTGAGGACCACACACATGTCCGTCATGCATAACGGTACGCATGCTACTTATTTATTTACTTTGTTTGTAACGTACAAGCCCTCCGGAGCACTCAGGTCTTCAGATTATTAATCCCTAAAACCACAAGTGCATTTTTATTATGACATTGCTAGTCTGTGGAACAGCTTACCTGTGTAAAAAATCTACATATGTTACACTATATCGGCCCGGTCTGCAGGATTTATACAGTATGGATCAGCAGGTGTAGGTGGCTGTGGTCCCTCATCTCTCAAACTGAACTTATCCTCCTTTCAGAGCTCTGAGATGAGCCCACATATCGGCATCAAAGGGAAACACTGAACATGATGATGATGATGATGCATGGAGGAGAAACCAGGGATTTATTCAGCTTTCATTTTTCCAGAGAGGATATTTGTTCTGCAGCCAATCAGAGACAACCTGTTCTTTTACATTATACCAGTTTAGGGCACAGGAATTTTATGTGTGTGTGTGTGCGTGTGTGTGTTGTCACCTTGAAGGACTCCATGTCAGACAGCAGACAGGCGCTCTGCATCCGAGCCCGGAGGTGAGTTCCTTCAGCTGATGTTCCCAGTTTGGCCAGAACCTCTGACTGTTCCTCCAACTGGTCCTCCGTCATGGGAGCTGGTTCCTGATACACACACACACACCCACACACACACATATGATAACGTGAAAAGGCTATTGGAGGTCAGATGGTTCTGCTGAGGTGGCCTCGACACTACAAACCCCTCGTGAGACCGTCCTCAGGTTCTGGTTCAGTCCAAAGTTTTGGCTGAACCCGGTTTTATCTGAACATGTAAAACTTTGATCATTAACGTTCTTCTTTACAGAGAAGATGAAAATATGCAGATTAACTCTGTAACTCTCTGAGACGTTCTCAGAACCAGAACAGGCATACTTCCAGTGTCTGAAGCTAAACAAGAAGCCGGAAGCTCGCAGCCGGACTGGAGGTGACGGCTGCTTAACCGGGTTAGAGGACTAGCATGTTTAAAGATAAAGATCATTTGGTCCTAGTAGAACCTCAATCATCTGCTGCATCCAGATCATTGAAGGAGAAGAAGAAGGTGATGGAGGTAATCTCAACCTCCATCTCTGCTGCTTAGCTAGTCCATGTCCTGCAGTTGGTTGACTTAACTACCTAAACTAACCAGACTTCAATGATTTCAAGTCAAAATGCCTGAGACACAATTTAACATCATGTCACATACAATGTGCTGCATAACCAGCATGTAATGCAACCACGAGGTCGCCTAACAAGCCCTAAAAGCTTTAAATAAAAAGCCAGTAAGCTCCCCACTCCCAGTTCCAACAGAAACATTAGCTGCATTTAATTTTCCAGTTTCTCATTCTTACCCCCACCTCTTTCCACTTACCCCTGAACACAGAGCTATTGGGCGAAGGGCTGAAAGACAGCCCCTAAGAATCAGAACAATCGTATCACAATCACATGTGTGTCAGCAATGACTGCTGCTTTTTACAGAAGCAGACACAACAAACTGGAAATATCTCAACACATCACGCTGTCTAAAGCTGGGATCTCTCCTCTGTGGACTGAATCCTTTAAAGATGGTCTGCAGCTGAATGGAGGAATGTAAGAAAACAGAAACCTCTCCTGGTGGATCGGGTTCTGCTGTGTGAGACGTCATGGACAACAGAGATCTCACATTAACCAGTGACAATGCCTGCAATTACTTGCCTTCTAATATCCAACAAATAAAGCATGGATGCTCCCAGTTTGTTCAAAACTTCACTCAAGTCCCAAATACATTGCTTCATTAGTTACAGGGTAACATCAACGTCACCTCTGATTCTGCAACAGGAAATGGGACACTTCTACACGTGAACAGGAAAGTGGAGGGTCAAAAGCCGGACAGAGAAGTGTGACTCGTACCTGCGTGACAGGAACATAAAGAGGTTCTGCAGAGCTGAGCAGAGTCAGGTTGTTGTAACGATTCAGTCTGCCTTCAGCTTTAACTCTGCTGCCCTCCTTCCCCCCTTCAGGCTCCGTCTCCCCCTGATCGCTCAGACACTCAAAGAACTCTTCATCACTGTCGCTCCAGGATTCCCAGGATTTTCCAAGAGACACCTCTCTGGTTGAGGAGGACACGCTGGACTCTGAAGCTTTGTGGTCTTTCTCTTTGCGAGCTTCATCTCGGGCCCTCTTCCTCTCAATGCAGCAGTTCAGCATCTGTTCAGAGAAATCTGGTTTCCAGTCTCGGTCCAGTCCAGTTTGTGTTTAAGTAGGAATGATTTACCTGGAACTTCTGATGTAGGAGGCAACAGCGGAGGTCAGGAGGTCCACCATCCAACCTGGTTCAGAGGAGATGAAGGAGAGTGAACGGGATGAAGGTTTTCCACATTGAGGCAAATGAACAGCGAGTAGCACCGACCCGTAGATCAGGTAGTTGTTTTCCCATCGGTACCGCAGCTCCAGGACGAACTCCTGCCAGAGGTGAGCGACCGCAGGCAGACCGCCGTTGTTGTAGTTAACCAGACACAGACACAAGGCCAGCCGATGGGTCAGACTATCACCTGGAGCCGACTTCAGATGGAGGAACAGGTTCTGATGCGAGGACAGGAAAACAAAACCCCTCAGAACCAAATCCAGCTTAACGGGGAACGGCCACAGAAACGTGGGCTGAGGTGTTAACAGGTGTTACTCAGGCAGAGTTTAGGGTCCTTATGACATGCTGATCATTCTTAAAATTACTTTACTGGTTCCTGAATCTATTAGAGAACGTTTACGTCTCACATTTCTACACAGATCAGGATTCTACCCCCTCTGCTTGGTAAAAAAAGATGAAGACCTACATCATCACAGCTTTTCTCCTTCTCCAGCGTCCTGCTGGAGTTCAACTGTGTGGTTTTATCCTTCTCCACAGCAGCGTCTGGGAAAAGATACTGGGACAGAAAAACATGGTCACAGGTCCGGATTGGATCACACAGAAGCAGCCAGTCAGTCACACATCTGCCTCCCGGGTTCACTGTCAGAGCCGCTTTACTGGCTTTGGTCACACGGGTTTGGTTTGGTTGCACTGGACTTATTTCATCTAAAGATGAGTTTTTATGTTTTCATGTGTGAACCACTGGGGGTAGGTGTGTTTAACTGGGAGAACAGAACATTCAGGGGTCAGCAGATCATAAAAACATGAGCAGTATTTACCAGAAGGATTGAATTGAGCATGTCGTTGCTAAGAGGCGACTCGTCGATGTGTCGACGGCGGCGGATGCGCTTGCGGGCGCTGTGCACCATACTGGAGACGGACAGCTTGGTTATGGGAACGGGTGCTGCTGGTTCCGTTAGCTTGGATAGAGCAGAGCTCAGGTCGTTGCTTTCTGCAGGACCAAGTTAAACATGAAGCTGGTCCCAGTCAGAGCCAGGAACATTACCAGTTCCCATTTCAAACATGTGAACTCACCTTTTCCTTCCTCTTCTGTCAATCCTCGTCCTAAAATGTCTTCCATGGACTCCTTCCGACAGCAAAGCTTAAAGAACTCCATCAGGAAGTCGCCTACATGAAAAATGGGTATAACATTTTTAAACTTCTCGACAAATATCCAGACATTAATTATTCTTAATTATTCTTAATATTTACAAACAGAACAGGCCTGGTCGAGACGTGTTTGTTTTTAGTGACGGATTGAATTAAGATTTACTGGGACTAGTTCCAACATTTTGGGGGATGTTTGAATGATTTATGCCCATTATTTCTACAGAATATGATAAAAATGTTTTATTTTAGTCATGGTTAGTGGTCATCTATGCTCTCTTTAAACCACGATGACAGCAGAAATGACCTAAATAATCCGGATTAACACATTACAGAAGCTTTGGCTGTATATGTAAACATGTAAACAAGCTGATCTGCAGGTGGCTACGAAAAGGTGAACGTCTTCACCTTTATTCAAGCTGTGGCTGTAACCATCAGAGATGTCACCACTGACATTATTTCTCCTAATCTCAGAGATAATAAATACATTGACAAGAACCTTTTGGACCCATTTGATTTGCATCAGGTGTGTTAGTGCAGAGAAAACAACACAACCTGCTGGATACCGGGCCTTGAGCACCCTGAGCTGAACACAAGCAGCCATTATTCAAACAGTAAGGACATTTTTAACCTTTCTAAAAGCAGGAGCAGCCGTTCTGACAGCGGACACGAACACTGACAGTTGAATCGTGAAACATGATAGCGTGTTGCGTAACCATTATAAAGCGGTAGCAGCCTGTGTGCAGCCGTTCTGACAGTGGACACAGTCTCTGCTGCAGTCTTGGTTGTGGGTACAGCCAGAGCATCACTCTCAGCATCACTCCAGTTAGCTTCAGCAATTTTACTCAGAGGCACAGGGCAGATTCTGAGACCTGATTGGTTAACACCTTCCCATAGCAAACCAATCATACGGTTAGAAACTCCCACCTTATTAGCATAAACCTGAAGGAACAATACACGAGGGAAAATAAATATGTGCATTAGAAAAGCGGAAATGTAGGCAGGAAGAAGCTAAATAAAATAATAAAGACATGTGTAAATAAAAAAAAAAACTGGGTTTGAGTCACAGTTTGACATACGCCCCCACCCCCCTACTCCCAGCTCTATGATCATTTTTACACGTAATGCTGCCATGACTGCTCAACCAGCTTATTTTTTGCTCTCCAGAAACCTACTGGGAGGCTCATCCATCTTTTTTTATACAGTCATAGTCAAGAGACTTTTGCCCAACGTACCCAGTAAACACTGTGGGTTTTCAGCCGCCCTGACCCGAACTGACCAGTGAGGAGCCTGGAGGGGGTCGAGGTCACTATTGGATGTTAAACAGAAGAAACAAACAAATCTGTTTCCATCTCATGTTCAACATATTCGGCTACTTGTCATTTAGCTGAACATGTTCTTCCCAGTTCATCCCAGTGGACAAACATGGCTGCAGACTCCGAGGCCTCACCTGTAGACGTCATTATCCACAACGATGCCCTCGGTCAGGCGGGGCCAGGTGGTCGCAAGATGAAGCTCACTTGAACCACAAAAACAGACACAGTTCATGGATGCGATTCTTTTGTTAACGAGTCAAGCAAAGCATGCATCAAGTCATCATGATGGTTATCGTGCACATGTAAACTGCAAGCTTTGTTCATCTGAATGTTTTATTACAGGTGGAGGCAGCAGGTGAGGACACAATCTGGTGAAAGCATGATATAAATGTCTTCATTATCTTTTTATATTGTTTTATTTTGATAGCCTTTTGTCATGAAAACCCAGATTATCTGTAAAAAAAGACACAAATGTGCAGGATTTTCTAAAACACGAGGCAAACTGCAACACGTGACATGAGCTTATTACGGCCTTTATATTTATATCACACAAAGACAATAACAGTTTGATTCCCAGATTTTGAGGCATGATTAGCTTTGGAGACGTGGGCATTGAAAAAAAAGCACACTCTGTAGATGAAATATCCAGAAAGCATCTCATCGTTAGACAACACAGTCTCACCCAAACTAAGTTACACTTATATCTGACCACTTGGATGAAAGTAGTAGCCATGTGGGCTCCTATAGAGGTGTTTAATAGGCAACGGTGGACATAAGCTATTTTGAAGAGTTTTTGTTATCAGCCTACTTAATCGACTGGCCAATAAATGATTGTGGCCATAGTCCAGCCTCTCCTCTTCTACTCTCATCCTGATTTCCAGTTACAGCACAGACACTCTGATGCAGGTTCAGCTCATCTAAAGATAAACCTGAACATCACCTACACATGGTTTTTACTGGGGATCAAGAAAAGATCATGGAAACATTACCCTTCACAACCTGCTGTCATCTGACCTCCAGCGTCTTACCTGATTGGTTCCTCACACGCTCCAAATGGGAGGTTTCCAAATTCCACCCCTCCCACCTCACCCCCGAGGAGGGCATCAAAGTCTGAAAGAAACAGTGTGTTTACTGATCTTCAGCCCTGCTTTTCCACCCCGAGCTACTTCTTCTGTGGTGCTTTCTCTGATTTTCTCTCGTTTCAGACATTTTTGTCAAAGTGTTTAGATTTTTGTTGAAGTATGAAGACCTCCAGCTGACAGGAAGTAGTAACTACACTGCTGCTGAGAGGCAGGGATAAATGCTGCGTTCGATTTGACTCGGAGAGCGGAGCTGCCGGCATAAACAAGCTGAGAGCGTTCAGGCTAAGGTTAACATGTTGGCAGCAGTTCCTGATGTCAGCACAGAGGCACTTTTATTTAGTGTTTTGGACATGTGTACATTTTGTAAAGCTAAACACGGATCCACAACCCACAAATTACAAAGCAGCACCTGTAACCCTAACTTATAGAAGAAGTACATTTAAACATAATGTATGTATACTCCTGGTTTCATTCAACTTGTTTTGTTCTGCTATCACTTTCCCAGCCGGCTTTCCAACATCAGAGGGCATTCAGGTTGCATGTCTAACTGGATACTCAGAAAATGAGACTTCTGAGTACAAATCAAACGCAGCAAAAAGCTGAAATCTAATGTCTGCTTCAGAGGGTTATATCTCTTACTCCATCAGCTGAAAATGTTCATTTAGAAATGATTTCACTGCTTATTAAAATGTTTCATTCCTCAACTTAAAATTTTTTAACTCATAGAAAATACGTGTTTTACGACTAAAAGCTCAATTATTTTGTCTCCATTTGTACAAACAGCTACAGTATGAGGCAGAAATGACAAAAAGTCAGATGGAAAATGTGTTTTACTACTAAAACAGATCAATAAGAGAAGAAGTAGGAGCTCTGTAATACGCCAGTGTAGCAGCGTAGTGTGTGAAGCAGTACTGAGATCTGATCATGTGCAGCCATGTCGTCTTCCTACCTGGAGGCTGCTGTGGCCACGAATGCTGGGCCCAATCCTGGAGGATATAAGTGAAGCGGATGGCGATGTCGACCGGAGGTAAGGGGAGCAGGTTACACCCCTGATAGGAGTAAAACAAAGTTAATCTGCTTCCTGACAGCCTCTCTGTAATACTTTTATTTACAGCCCCTGGAACCAGAGAAGCCCTGTTTCCAATCAGCTCATAGCATCAGCTGCTAAAGCGAGAGCCGGTATGTCACTTCTGTGTTATTACTGAATATTCTGTGGAAAAGTGGAGGGTTTATTTTAGGTTTGTATATGCTGGTTTTAACAATAAGCAATGGTGTGAACCATCGTTACCGAAAACAGCCTGAAAACAGATTTCAGGTCTGTGATCAAGAACAAAAGTACTGAAAACTAGAGAAGAAGTGGAAGCTCTGCAATGTTCTTACAGCCAATGAAGATGCTTTGTTTTGGGGGATGATGACTTTCATCCTCATCACATCGAGTTAAGCCACATGCATCAGTTCACCTCATCAGTCAGCTGTCTGAGAGGTGTGTAGTTTCTGTTTTATAGGAGAGTATCTACTATGGAGCTATTCAAAGAATTCTGTGGAAAACTGAGCATTCTTCATCTTTCTCGGCAGTGATGATGATGAGGCACCTCAACACAACCAGAGAAAGGCTAAACTGGGGAAGATCGGAGTTTGTCATCACAGCCAGTGTTTACCTCAAACTGAGCTTCTTTCTGTACGCAGTGTTTTCTAGTAAACATGTCTGCCTGAGTCAGACATCATCATCTCTCATGGTTTTACGTGAACAGGGAGAGAGATAATCGAGTTCTTCCTTAGACATATTCAGAAACCAACTTTTTCAGACCACATGCTAAGTCGTGGTTTTCTGGAGGTTTTTATCTACTGAAGCTACTTGAAAAGATTTTATATAATGAAATGCAGAAAATAATTAGGAAAGGAGAAATGTATGAAAATATTCCCGTGTTTCATCTTTCATTACTTTGAAATAGTAATTTTCCCTCTGTGGTGATGATTTCATTTCTGAAAAAATGAAAAGTGTTTCCTTTATTTTGATACCAAAGTGCTTTATGTAGAATTTATAATCACTGAGAAATGTGCTATTCTGTGTGTGTTATTTTCCAGCAGAGGTTAGTATGTCTCCTGTCTGCTCTGAATATTCCTAATCATATTCCTTCTATTTTATATTATTTTCTCCTCCTTTCTGCTCATTTATCTTTGATCCTTTACCATCAATTTAAGCTCTGTGGTGGAAAGTTTGACAGGAAGTGGCTTCATCCTTCTCAGGTCTAAAAAGTGGTCTCTTAGCAACACAGTAAGGATATCAATCTTTTTATTATGAAAATGTTAAAAATGTTAGTGTTATCATAAATAAATGTGCATTTACAATATAATCTGAATAAAAATGCTTTTCTTCACAGAACTTACCATCTTAGATTTGAAGATGTCCAGAAGGCCAGACAGGTGATTGTACTGACTCGGCACCTTGCGGAGCTGAACGATCTCGAAGTCTGTACGCACGCCTGGTCCTTGGCACTCCCCTGCATATATCCGTCTCCACTTCTGCTGGATCTGGACAAACATGGGCACCTGGCTGGAAGCAACACATATAAAAGAGCCAGTGTCACGTCAGGTTCTGCCTGTAAAACAACAGCTTCGAGGCACTTCACCCAGAAAGACCAAATGATTCCAGCAAGTTCAGGTTCCATCTAGAGAAACTTTCCACATAAGATATAAAAACCTGCATGAACCAAGCTGGTTTATGTACATCATAAATCCAAACAGGAAAAATAGTTTTAGGTTCCAGATATTTCACTCTGGGTGCAGAGGTTCCCTTCTGGATGCAGAGGTTCCCTTCTGGATGCAGAGGTTCCCCTCTGGATGCAGAGGTTCCCTTCTGGATGCAGAGGTTCCCCTCTGGATGCAGAGGTTCCCCTCTGGATGCAGAGATTCCCCTCTGGATGCAGAGATTCCCCTCTGAATGCAGAGATTCCCCTCTGAATGCAGAGGTTCCCCTCTGAATGCAGAGGTTCCCCTCTGAATGCAGAGGTTCCTCTCTGGATGCAGAGGTTCCTCTCTGGATGCAGAGATTCCCTTCTGGATGCAGAGGTTCCCTTCTGGATGCAGAGGTTCCCTTCTGGATGTGGAGGTGCCACTTTGCATCTGCACCCAGAATATAAAGTAAATAAAATAAAAATTGAGTGTATTGTATAAAGGTAAATGTCTGCTGGCTGATCCACTTTTGCTTACAGTCAGAGATTCATGTAGAGAAAAACATTTAGAATTAAAAACCTTTACATGTTGTAGACTCCACTTGAACAGACATTTTACATTTTGTCATGGAGTCAAGAAGCACCAGGTTCTCTTTGACATCATTAAAAAAATCCTGGTTTTTACCCTTTTTGAGGCATTTTGAGTAAACTTTTTATATATATTCATATATTATATATTTAATATAATATTTTCATCACAACAAACTGTTGTTTACAGTAAAAACACATTTTAAGGTGTCTTACCCCTTTAATCTTAATCATAAAGATTAACTCTTGTCCAGCATTTAATAAAAAACAAACCAGGCCTAAATACATTTTTATATGCATGTTTTCTTTTTATAAAATGTTTTAAGTATGTTAGGAAGGTCTTCAGGTTAATATCTACTTGCATTCAATAATTTCTGATACATGTTTTTTAAGGTTAGGCTTAAAACATTCCTCTTTGGAAAAGCTTATGATGTAGTCAGTGAGGAACAGGGTTAACTACACAA
>JBAMHV010000023.1:19502576-19515720 GCA_037177535.1 Pseudomugil gertrudae
TCTTGATCTGTTCCATGAGTCTATTTCCCACTAATAACCATAATCCGAGCCCCAGGTAAAAAGTTACCAGGAAGTCTACTATCTTCGTGTTGGTCTTCTTTTATGGTATTTGTCTTCTTCTGTGGTTTTCTGCAGACTCCATGCAAAGCGTCTAGAAACTCACATTGTGCGGGGGACCCCTCCCACATTAGAGGATCGCAACTTGGAGGAAACCCAGGAAACCCTGGATAGGGTACATTGCTTAGCTGGCCTGAAAGAAGCCTAGAGATCCGTCCAGATGAGCTGTAAAAAGTGTTCATGAAGAGGGAAGTGTGGACATCCCTGCTTAGACAGCTGTCCCTATACCACTCAACACCACATAAGCTATAGAGAATGGATGGATAGATTCTATTGTATTTTATTTTACAGTTATTTAGCAGACACTTTTCTCTAAAGTGACTCAAATCTGAAAGTAAGAGCAACACAAACAAGAAATCAAACAGTAGGGGACATCATAATGAAATGCTAGTCGCACTGTTGTGAGTCCATTTAGACATGGGTTGCCACCGTGTAGTGCTATGTAGGCACGTTGGTTTTTTGTTATTGTTCCCATTCCTTCCCTGCAATAGTCCTTTTGTTGAGTTATGAGAACATGATTTATCACACAAAACCATCTTGGGCGCAGCTTATTCAGTGCTGAATTGTGCCAAGGAGCTGGACAAATCTGTCCAATTATTCTACAATTCCCTCAAAGCACAAGGAAACACAAATGGCTTTTCTGTTACTAGTTTATTTAAAGACTTCTCTCTAAATGTCAGAGTGAAAACGGTGCAAATTTATTAAAGAAAAAAAAGAGTACAGTGTCATTCTGACAAAAAAATAATGTACATTTGTAAAATACCCTTTCACTAAAATAAACACAGATAAAACAAACAAATATTCCTCGGGTGCAGGTTCCTTGCAAGAGAATTTCTAAGTCCTCATGTAACATCAGATTCCTCCACCCTGCAGCGTATCACCTCTACTGTCACAGATGTAAGCCTGTTGTCTATTCGTAACATTTAAAAGAGCAGCCCAACAGCATGTAACTTAGATCGTGTCAAATGGAAGCACAGATACTTTACCCCATCTTAGCTTTGTAATCAATAAAACCTCAAATTCTTAATTATTTACTTCCTACAGGAGAAACACAAACATGTAACCCAGCAGCAGAGCTTTGAATTTGATGTGATGGACTGGCGACCCGTCCAGGGTGTACACCGCCTGTCAGCTGGGATTGGCTCCAACACCCCCCCCCCCACCACACACACACACACACACCCACACACACCCACACACACACACACTCACACACTCACACACACCCTCGACTCCGTTCAGGGATAAGCAGTAGAAAATGGATGGGTGGATGGAAGTCAAGTGAAGATGCGATGAGTAGCAGAGGGACATGAGCTCTTTTGGGCTGGTTGAAGACCAAACATGCTGCTGCTTTCCTAATCATCTGCAGATGTTTAACCGGGCATGCAGGCAGGACTGCCAATAAGGAACTGCAGTAGTCAATGCGTAAAATGAACCTGAGTCAATAGCTGGGTTGTGTGTGTGTCAGATGTTGTAGAGAGCAAATTGGCAAGTAAGGGCAACAGAGGCAGCATGGACCTTAAAGGTCTGCTGGTTGTTTGCCATGACACCATGAACGTGTGATAGAGTTGAACTGTACACTTATTTGCGGAGGTAAGGAAGGATTGGTGGGACAATAAGCTCGATATTGGACAGATTCAGCTGATGGTGGAGATCCTTCATCCATGCAGAGATAAGGTATGCAGATATTCTCATTCAGGCTGTTGTGTGGTCAGGTAAGGAACGAAAAACCTGAATGTGATCAGCAGGAGAAGCCATGAGAGCTAATGACTGCACTGAACGAGAATGTGTAGAATGAAAAAAGAAGAAGGCCGAGCACAGAGGCTTCCCTCCTTAACCCATGTGATCTGGACTCTTGCCTTCCATCGCAGTGGGAGCACATCAGTAACCACAAGACAAACTTTCAGTAAATCTCCTTCATGCATCCTAATAATTGTCACAATACTCTCACCTCACATGGTATGTCCTTTGAGTGAATAAGTCCCAAAAGTTCTTCCCTAAAGCAAACCCTCACAAAGATGCAGAGCTGGGCCACGCCAGTACAACCTGTGGATTCATCCACAGCCACCAACATCACATCGGCTTTTTGAAGTTCTTCAATTAACTTTGTTGAATCATCCTTTGCCAGAAATTTCACTCTAAAAACAGTTGTTGAGTCAGATTATGGGACTTTTTTATGCTTTCCTTGAATTTTTTCATCAACGATAACTTTATAAATGACAGCAAGTAAACAATCTGACGGTCTCTGCCTCAGAAAAGGTCTCCTGTGCCGCTTCATGCTGTATTATTTTAGCAGTGTATTCCTTGCAGAGCAGACACACATGTTGGGCAGTGCAAACAAATCATTTTCCTTCCATTTGCCTTCAAATTGGCAACTTTCACATTCTATTTATCATTGTTTTGGATTAGAAAATGACATCATTAAATTAGTGGTCTGGTTTTCTCGTCATGAGGTTCTTGTTATAGATTTCCTGCTAATCCTCAGTGTTTTTCTGTTTATGTCAGTCAGATGTGTTTAATAAGTGAGTGATATGCACGCACATCTGGAATCTGACAAGTCACAGCACTCTTGTAAAAATCTATTCATTATGTTTATTTTATATATTAATTATTGATGTTTTAGGTCATTGGAGTTCCACATGTCATCATAACTACTTTAATCCTGAAATAAAAAACTTTTTATATAGGTTGTTTAAAATAGATGGCATCACTCCAAACTCAAATGAAAAGCTCAATGCAGACTTGTGTAAAGCTTATTAAAGATTTATTTGATGTTAATCAGGCATGTTGCAGCAGGAAATCATATAGTTTCTATGTTGTGTAACAAAAACCGCAGTTCTGTATAGATTTATATAATACACACTATATGGACATGCTAGGTGATTATACCACTATGATGCTAATCTAATCGCCACATTCAGAAACTATTCAAATAAAAAATAGTAAAGTTACTTTTCAAATGCAGTAACTAAGTAAGTCATTTAATTTCAGTGTAGAACAGTGACTAGTAAATGTTTGCCCCAACCTGTGGTGGACTGTCCAGTGTCTGAGGCTGTCCTGAACACATTAGGTCTGCATGCTGACTGATGACTGGTTTACGGTAAAAAAGAAAACACTGATAAAAAAAAATCACTGAGCAAACTAATTTCTTTCTGATGTTTGATGTGAAGTGTTTTTTCATATGTAATGACCAAATCCCTTCATACTTAGCTGCAGCTAAGTAGTGTTCTGTTATTCACATGTGAATAACAGAACACAAGAGACGTGCCTCCTTCCAGTCCCACTCCACTCCAAAGCCTACAGGGATTTTATTTGTTTTTTATTCTTTTTGTTGAGTGTGAGGAGGAATTTCTGCAGCCATCATAGCCGTGAGCAAACTTTCAGGGGGCTGTGGGCGAAGGCTTTGATGCCAGCTGTGAGTCTGACCACTGCTGCTTTCTAAATACGTGTACATGGGAGAAGGTGTAGATCTGAGACAGCTTGAGAAGCCCGTGGACGTGTCTCTGCATGCTGATGCACATCCAAATCCCTAAATCCAAACAGAGTTCCTGACAGAGAAGTCTCACGGTAGAGTCCGCAGTGTGCTCTTCAGTGTTATCTTGTTTCATGTTTGCTTGATATGTGGACTCATTCCCCGAGGATGACGATGAATATGCATTTAACGAGACACCTGTCAGCTACAACATGGCTTTGTTCCCTCTCTCTTTCTGTCTCAATCATTTTTATCAGCTTTTTCTCATTTTAATATCCCAGCAGAGAAACTCCTGCTTGTGTGTGTATCTGACTGTACTCATCCAGATAACATGTGTGTGCATATGTTCTCTTCAGGAGGATGACACGTATTATGTCAGTGAGTATTTAGATCCTCGTGCAGGCTCAGCACATCCTTCTGTCTTACAGTGAGACATCATTGCTATTATCAGCCGATATGGGTTTAAAAGTGAAATATGATATGGCCTGTTCCACTGATAATTAACAGATAAAGTAACAGATGGTGGGACTGAACCGCTGTTCACATGTAAATGCCATAGTAACACTTTTCTGGAAAATCCAGGTTAAGATGCACCACATATTTTACTAAATAAGATTAGATAAAAACGGCTGTAATGGTTCATTTTTCTTCTATCTGCGCAAGAAGTCCATATTTTCTCTTCATTCAGTTTTTATTTATGTCTGCGTTTACCAACAGCCCAACATGACAAAGAAATAGAAGAATAATTATGTTTTTACCCTTTAAAGCCTGACTTAATTAAACTGGGATAAATGGTCTTTTTATGGTCTTGTTTTGTGTTTTTACCATTTACCACCATTGGATAACTTCAAATAAATTCTTTCAATAAGGAATACCTGTGGTTCTGAAGTGAAGACAGTTGTCTTGTGGGCTTTCCCTGCAGTGATGCTCCCTTTTGTAGCATATCTTAAGTCTCATCCTTATCCCTGCTGGATACCTGCCCCTGAGGACTGGAGTTTGACACATATGGATTAAATCACTGACTGCCAAAGACATTTTTTGGCATGTTTTTTAATCCAAAAATTCACTGCCAACAACACCAAAAGGCATCTTTTGTATTCAGAAAGTAAATCTGGCTGAGTGCCCAGATCAAAACTTCCCCAGTGTGCACTCTCTGACTCTCTGAGTGCACAAGCAACACGTTGTGAATGTGTACCATTACCAATGCTTACCACGATGACGTCCCAATGCGCACACATGGCCTCCACATCGGCAGTTCCTGAACTCAGCATTACGTGGGTCTGAAAGATGAGCCAAAATAGTTTAATACTCAATGGTGGAAATCCCTACCGGCAAATCACACCCTGTATATAAGCTTTTATCACACCCTGTGTATAGGCTGTTGCACCTGGAACATACAAAAATGGACAAAGAAGTGAGAGTGGGAGTGGTTGGTTGACCTTTATCAGACTCTGAGCTTCCTATAACTAAGTGCTAAATAAGCTAATTTGGACCTAGCGGGAGCTAAATGGTAAACGGAGGTAAACGGGTTAAAGCTAAAGCTGTTAGCCAGATAAAAAACTGCATTTTAGCTATCTGCATTCTTACCATTGTATACAGGAAACTTCTAATTATGCCGGACTTTAAGATCCAAGAAATATAATCTGAATGAATAAGTAAAGTAAATAAAAGAAGTAAATAAAACTCATTCCTCTCACAGTCTGTGGATCTTTGGAGATTTGTTCTTCCTTTGGAGCCAATCCCTGAGCCTATAGCGTAGTGGTTTATTTTCACATTTTATTGCATTTATTTTACACCTCAACCTTTTTGTGTGCAAATAAGTGGAATAAATAACAGGTTGCAATATTAAAACAAACTACATCCTCTTCACAACAAATCACCTTTACAGAATTATTGTTTCAAGTTTTGCAAGTTCTCTATTTTCTTATTTTAGCCGTATTCTTAGTCATAATTGTAATTTCAAGCATTTTAACAGTGTTATGTTCAAGGTCCCCAGTTTAAAAAAAAATTCAACATTCTCGTGGCTACATTAGTCAAAAAGGTTTCTCTGTGCTAAATGGTATAAACAACTCTTTAAAAGTCATTTATGTGCAAAAATTTGAGTTGCATTTGTGAAACCGCCTCTCAGGTAAAACCTAGGACACACTGGAGGGATTATATCTTTCAGGTGGCCTGAGAACTCCTCATGACCCCCCTCCCCCACGATAAGCTGGTAAATGTGGCTGGGGAGGTGGGTGTCTGTGCTTCTTAGGTTTCTGACCTAACAGTAAAAAAAATGGATTCATAAATGGAGTTCACTTTTATTGTCTGTCTTTGATCTGTCTTTGTCTTGTTTGAAGCCGAAGCAGAAACACCCAATTTGCATACACAGGATGCTGGGATACGGTAGAAATATGGCGAGGGTTTTCTTACAGAGCCATGGGTAATCAGTGTCTTCAGCTTAAACTGCAACCTCATTGAACCAGCAGTGACATCAATGAACTGTTCCTCCTCTGGTGTGCTGAAGTCCTTAGGTGGTGTTGCACTGAAGGGGCCACAGATCCACTCAGATTCATGGGAATCCTGCACATAAAATATTTTGGTAATGTTTTGGTAGCGCAGAGTTGTACTATCATAAGTTCTGCAGCTTGTTGTTGTCAATGAATAATTCCAGGTTCTGAAATGAGTCCACATTTCATTCTTGCACTTTGCAGCCACACAAGCTTTCTCATGAATGATGGGACTTTATCTGCCAGATGTGGGAGGTGTGTGTTTAACACAGCACATAATTATGGGAGTCAATGCTGAACACATATTACTCTTTTTCAGGAATCTTTGCATCTAAGCCTGCAGCTGTGTCGTTACCCCCACACAGGTTATATCAAAATGTGTCATTGTGTACTTTGACTTTTCCTGTACAAAAATCTTACATTGCTTATGGAATTTGCAAAAAACTTTCGTAACCTTCTGCTCAGACCTTTTGTCACCTAGAAAGATCATTCAAAGTGTAAACAGGTCATAAAAGATGTAACTTTGACTGACGTTTAATATCCATTCTGACCCAGTCAGTTTATATTTTCTGATAAGTCAATAATGAGTCTAAAATTCTCTTTGTTCCTGCTTTTCATAGATGAACAGCACTTTGTTGTTTTACGATTTCTTTTAGCCCCCACTCATCTGTGAGCTCTGTCTGTTCTCAGCAGGCACATAATCTCTCTGTCATCATAGCAACACCATGAGCAACACAAAGCAGCAGGCCAGGGAGCTGCTAATGTACTAATGGTGCTAACTGGACTTGAACTGGGTACATTATAGAGGTCCCATAGGGTTTCAGTTACATGGGCCCGATGAAGCCAAGTTCTAAGTGGGCATGAGGAGAAGAGAAATTTGAACAAGCTATGTGGGCTGGCTAAATGGCAGAAACCCAGTCAGAACCAACTTGGAAAACACAGGTAAGGTCACCATGGAAACTGGAGGGAAACCCTTATCTGCAGACTAAAAATCATGCTTTTAAATCCTTCCTTGTCTTCAGAGCGACTTGTTTTGGTGCTGTCTCTTTAAATGTGAATGAGGCATGTCATGCCCTCCTCGAGGTCACAGGAAGTTTACTGCAAAATTCAACTTATGTGGAAAAGACAGAAGAAAAACTTAATTCTGCCGAGAATGTGTTTATATTGATAATTAACAGTGAAAACACCATTCTCACTGAGCAACACAGACCAGAGAGCTTAACTGAAAAAGAGGCCTGTTGTTGGACATGGGGTAAAGAAGAGAGCTGAGGGGTACCTGGCTTTCAGAAGTTACAGATAATCCAATGTATCAATCAGAGAACAAAAATCACCATCAGTTGTCCAGATGTTTAACTTTTATGTGGGGACAGCTGAGTTGTGTGTCAGCGTAGCGTGATGTAGTGTTATCATGTAACATAAGCCAGGCATTTTGATGACACCTGTAGTTGGACCTGTGATGATGCTGCAGCTGCTTTGCTGTGATAAGGGGGAATCTGGTCCTGCTACAGCAACAGGAGATAACTTGTTTTCCAGCTTATCTTTCTTCTCCTGCACATCATGACCTTTATATGCTAAAAACAAAGATAATCTTAAGCGCTTGATGACTGTTGTGCATTTTTACTCTGCAATATGGGTCATTTTAAAGCTTTTTTGTGTTTGTAAAGCCCACCAGCTCCATGATTTCATGTCCACATCTTATATAGTAATCAAAATAATTTGGATTGCTTTCAATTAAGGGTTTGCACATGTACAACAATGCCCATATTTCACACAGTTATTCTGCCCCCAGCTTACTGTGATCCTGCTTGACATTTTTCTGAAATCTTATTGATTACCCACCCACATCAACTTCTGTCTAATCCTTACAACCTCATAAAAAATGCATGTAAAGATGAAATATTTATCTAATATAAAGGCTACATGGGATAAAATATGAGCATAGAGTAAAAAAAAGAAAAAGAAAATGTAAAACATAAACCAAAAATGTGTAAAAATGATGCAACCTGAATTTCTGTGTTAAAGAAATGTACAACTGTTTGAATTAAAAATAAATTAAAGAAACTATGTCTAAAATAAAGCTGAAAAAGCAGATCTTTAGATTTGATCGAACTGATAACTAATCGTTCAACTTAGACCCAAAAGGGAAAAATTATGACTCGGCAACCATCAACATGAGAAGAACTTGATCTGTCAGGAATCATTTGAGATTTTGAGCAAGAAGTAACACCGCCTCAGTCCAGGTTCATCCATCCATTCATTATCTACCGCTTATTCCCTAAACGGGGTTGCGGAGGGGCTGGAGCCAATCCCAGCTGACATCGGGCGAGACTTTGCTAACTAAAATACTTAAATAAAAAACATTTTTTTACCCTTAAAGCTGCTGCTGTCGCCACACACACAGTTACAATCCTGAACATCAGGCATATGCCTAAATATAAATCCGCCACTATATAATAAACTTTTCAAAGTTAAAAAGGTGATATATTCTAAAGGGTTATAGTGACAATGCTCCCTTGATATTTCTTCTGTTTTTAGTAGAGAGAATTAACTGCCTCGAAGGGGGTCACCCTGCTTGGGACCACGTTGCTGGAACAGGAACAAGCAATATGAAGCTGTGCCACGTAGGAAATGGTTTGAGGTAGACAATGGCAGTTGATCCCTGTTGCTCCTAAAATTGCTCAAATTGAGCTCACCGTAGTTGTCATTACGCAGGCATATATTTTTTAAAGACAAATTGCTGTCCATAATGATACCTTCGTACTTAAAGTGCTTCACAGCCTTGACCATTGAGAGAATTTTAAACACATTACTGATTTTTCCTAGAACTTAAACTGCGTTTGTGTCAGAATGGTAAAATATACTAAAATCTCTTTTACCGTGTTTTTAAAAAAAATTACCCATTATGCATAGCAACAGGTTGAAACACCATAAACCTTTTATGTTTACCAGGAAAGTGGGAGTTCAGAGGGCGGGAAGGACATTAACCCTGGTTAACTTCATTACTAAGGTTACCTGAGCCAACCAGTATGCCTAAATTCAGACTTATTTGATTTTATATAAGCCCTCGTGCACCCTTAATAAACTTCAGTTCATTCAGAACTCACCATCTTCCACATTCCTGCATCTTAGACCACTTCACCACTGTTCTCAAAATCCTTCACTGACTTCCAGTTTAAAGTTCTCCTCCTCACTTTCAAAGCCCTTCATATCCAGGCGCCCTCCCACCTTACCAACCGTCCACCATGAAGCCTCCAGTGGACCGACTACATTTTCCTCCACCCTCCTTACCCAACAGGCTTTTTGCTACGTTTTCATTTTCAGTCCACCAAATAACTCCAAATTCTTTTACCTAAAATATTATTTACATGTTTTATGTGCAGAGAAAATCTCAACTGACATATTTCAGTTGAGATTATTATCTCAACACATTATCGAAGTGTCGAAGGATTTTTCTGTAAACCGGTCATATCTGAGGTTTGTGTTGAGCTTAATGGATCTTACCCATCATCCACTTAGCTACACTCTCCACCTGACATATATGTGAGAAATAAGCTTTGCTTTGGAGAGATGTGATGCTCTCTAACAATTCAGTGGGGTTATGGAAGTAGGTGACCCAGTTCTCTTAGTCTTCTAACATTTGGGCTGAATTTAGCATATTTGAAGTAAAGATTACACTTCCATGACATCTAAATCATTTCAAAATGAGGACAGAATATATAAACAGGGGTCCACTCCTGCTATGCTCTTTAACTGTTTACACCCACAACATTAAAATGACTGGTTTAATGTGTTGTATGTCCTCATCACATCAGTAAACCAGCTTAGATTCATTGTGGCCTCTGGACATATCTGTCAGGTCTGGGATTTAGGGTGGATCTTTAGTGTCTGGGGAGAAGTCGGGTGAAATGTAAGTAGATCTGATTGTTTTAGTGATAGAGATATGAGGGATTCATGAGGTCCATGCCTTGGGTTTAACTATGTTAATGCAGACTATTATTATAACTGTGTTCATACAGGCTAATATGGTCCACTTGCAGGGATAGCACGATTTGTTTGGTGCACTATGAACTATGAATTTGAGGGGAGATTTAGGACTGAAGAAGATCCACGGATGTGTGTTTAATTACTTTAGCATGTGTGCAAAATTACTGTTTTTTAAAAATAATACAGCATCTCAACTTTTAAATAGTTTCAATCTCAAAGCAAAAATTAAGCAATAGATTTTTTTTATGAATTAATAAACTTTAATAAAGCTACAGAAGCAAAGAGCTGTCATCCCAACTAAAAAAATCCAGACCATATCACCTTAAAATGTGATAGCATTGTGAAAACATCAATTCTACGAGCCTGCATAATAATACAATACTGTTGCAGTGGAACAGAGAAATGTCTAAACGGGATTAAGTTGTATTATAGCAGAGATAGGAAGGTGGTGCTTGGAGTGAATTTGGTAAAGTCCTGAAATTTACTGATTTTCTGGATTAATGAAGGATAATAATAAAAGAAGAATCCTTAAAAAAGTATTATTTTGCTATTAAAGTAATGTAGTATAAAACGTGAGATCAGGATGATGATTTGTTTTGTTCTGAATACCTTACACCTGTCCTTGGTGAGGCTTTTGAACATTTCCTTTATGTTTTCTGTGTTGCAATTTGCAGACGGTCCCTGCGCTGTGCCACATCAGCTGGCTCTGCAGTCTCCCAGCTCAGAGGACAGCTTGTTTTGAGGAAAATATGATTATACATACCAGTCATCCCAGTCTACTTTACAGTTTTATAAAATAGACAGCTTGATAAGTTATTGATGTGGAAAATCTGTGAATATTTTGCTTTACCAAAATCACTCCCAGCATCATCAGGCTCTCCTGCATCTCAATCCCATTTAGACATCTCTTCTGCTCACTGCAGCACAGTTTCCACATTTATGAATAAATACGGTTTTTATTCAACCTTTTTAGTTGTGTTATTATGTAGGCCTGGTAGTTTCACATTTTCACAGGAAAACTGTCCCCTAATGAACATGATATGGTTTTGATTATTTTAAATTGGGATGACATCTCAATGCTTATGTACTAAACTCATACATGGTGTTGGTTATGGACAATCATGAACTAAACACCTCTCTTCACATTAGAGAGTGCACTCTCTTGGTCTCCCTGTCATTGCCCACAGCAGAATGAGGGAGTACCAGGAGGGCGCACTCTCCAACAATCCAACAAATGGTGACTATTAGTGCATGGGTAAAATCAGTCCCCAATCGTGTTACCTGAAGGCAGAGGGAGGCTACCTACTTACCTCCACACACGTTCAGGACTGGCTCCCCCATTCTCCAGTGTAAAACATACAGAATAGGTTGTTTCTCATAGCCTTTCTTAGACTTTGTGCAAAACAATTTGCAGATGCAAACAAATGTCTCAGCATTACCACTCATGGCTATTTCAGCTATGTCCTGTAAGCCATAAGAAACAGATTATGGACATGTTTTAGAGAAGGGGGATGTTAAATTGCACAGTGTCCATCATAAAGGAAACGGATGCCACTGAAATAACTGTGCATTGAGTGTTGAGTATTGAGCTCAATATTGGATGAGTTATAGCATAGATGAGACAGCTGCACCAGCCCATAACAGATGGATAAATGTTCTAGCAGAGAAATCTGAGAACCAATAACACTATGGGTAATACTGTGCCTCATGTTTTTGCTCTCTTTAAATGACCGTATTGGGTCTTCAGGTGTCTCAAAGGCAATGCTCACCTCTTACACTGACAGTTATTTCATACTCCAGCTATCAGCTGTGCAATCGGCTGTGTAATGCTGTAGAAGAAACCCTCATAAGAGTCATAATTGACCCATAAAAACAGATTTCCCATTAGTCTTAGGGGCCAAATCTAAAAATTGCTCCATGGTGATACCCCCAAGGTTTCACACACTGACATGACCAACTCTATGGCTCCTGGAAGGTACAAGGGTCTGTTCGGCTTCTTTATTGGCAACAGGAAACCTGAGCTGACTGATTTCCAGCCAAGTTTTATTACATTTATATTGTCCTCTGATGTAGCCGATATACTTTCCCTGCAGGTAAAATGGCTCAGAGATGCAGTGAATTCATTAAGGCACCAGATCCCTCATGACTTCTCTCAGTCCCAGCTCATCTTCTTGCAGATTCTGTCTTCCATGACTTTTAACAAACAATAGCACCAAAATGAAGCACAATTTTTAATGAAATGGCCCCATTATGACATTTATTCCCATAGCAACCCATTAGGATCCATTCAGGATGACGTCATTCCTTTAAGGTGAGAACTGATACTTACAGACACTGCAGCCCAAACTACTGATGTGTTAGTCCCTCAGCAGAAGAAGATTTGGATTTGTTTAATTTCCAAACACAAGATAACATAAGAAGTAAAATATCAAAGCCCAAGCAGTGATTTAAAATTGATGTATTTTTGTGTTATGAGATAAATCTTTCATGGATATTTTAGATTACCTTGTACAGAGGTTAGGATTGAA
Organism: Pseudomugil gertrudae; assembly: GCA_037177535.1. NCBI lineage: Eukaryota > Metazoa > Chordata > Actinopteri > Atheriniformes > Pseudomugilidae > Pseudomugil > Pseudomugil gertrudae. Next base: position 19,515,167 of record JBAMHV010000023.1, read on the forward strand.
GTAGTTGAAGTTTGCATAGTAAAATCATGTCACACAGGAGCTGTGAGGATCTAAGGCTCTACTTGTTACAAAGTATTATTTTTTTTTTTACTTTTTGTTTTTATGAATTTACATATTACTACTAAACCTGACAAGGGGGACAGAAGAGAGTAAAAAGAAAAGAAGTGAAATACCTCAGGTGAGTAAATATAGCAAGTTATGAACGTGCCTTATTTTTTAAGCACGAGTACAAAACTGCAAACATAAGTAATAAAAATATGGCAGCCTGTTAAGGTACATTGAAAAACAAACCCATCTCCCCTGGGTGGGGCGGGTGGATGTTTATCTCAAGCTCAGGTTCTTTATATTTGTAAATTTACAGGTGTGATATTCTATATAATAATAATAAATTTATTCGTATAGCACTTTTCCAAACAAGTGTTAAAAAGGGCTTTGTTCACATTATAAACAAGGTAGCAATAAAATGTGCTCTCTATGTATCCATCCATCCATTTTCTTCCGCTTATCCGAGGTCGGGTCGCGGGGGCAGCAGCCTAAGGAGGGAAGCCCAGACT
>JBAMHV010000023.1:19675466-19690762 GCA_037177535.1 Pseudomugil gertrudae
TGTCCCTAATTTTTACAATATTACGCAGGTGGAAGAAAGCGGTTCTAGAAACTTGTTTTAAATGCGAGCTAAAGGACGAATCCTGATCAAGAATAACTCCAAGGTTCCTCACTGTAGTACTGGAAGTCAGATTAATGCATCCAGATTAACTACAAAACTAGACAATTTAATTCTAAGTTTTTCAGGTCCAAATACAACGACCACAGTCTTGTCTGAGTTCAGAAGGAGAATATTTGCAGTCATCCAAGTCTTTATATCTTTAAGACACCTTTGTAATTTATTAGACTGATTGGTTTCATCAGGCCTCATGGATAAGTAAATCTGAGTATCATCCACATGAAGGCAATCACTTTTAAGCAGATACGTATTACAAGCTTCAGGAAATAGCAAAATAAAAACTTATATTAAAAATAATTATAAAATATGTTGAATAAAATACAAATTTATTATTAAAATGAAAATGGTATTTATTTCTTGCCTTTTGCCTTGGGTAGGCCCTGCCTACCCTGACTGCACACTACTGGAACAGTGTCAATCACAGCCCTCGCCTTCAGCTTTGTGATGCATCATTTATAGCCTAGGACAGACTGAGATAGAAAAAACCAGCCCATTCCGGCCCAGATGAGTCCAGAGACAAGCTTTCTGTCATAAAACCTAAATAACTGTTTGAGGTCAAGACTGAAGGCTGCTCCATTCTATATTTGAGGTTTCTCATCAAGTATTAAAAAATGTGGGTTGTTTTTAAACCACTAGCTATTATCTACACGTAGTACGCAGCAGGCATGCTCTTTTTCTCTTCACAGGGTTCTGCTGAGTCATCCATACAGCCACAAAGAACCATAGAAAACAGACTAACTTAGAGACTGCAGGTATCACCAGGAGTGTTTCAGAGCGTATGAGGCAGGAAGGACCAATGTTTTGTGTTAAACTGTTGGACAGGAAACATTTATTTACTGGTGGTGAACTGGGGAAGTAATGAGCCATCAGCAGACCATAGTCTCACATGTTTTAGCTGCTTTTTCGTTTAGCATGCACACAGTTCCTGTTTGAGGTCTGTCAGTGTGATAAATGTTTTGGTTGTGTCCTCCTGACTGTGGCCAGTGGTTAGATTGATGGCGTGTTTTTAGGGTTTGTTTTGGTATTTAGCTGGCTTTTCTCAGCAGGAGCCTTTTGGGGCTTTTTTATCTGCAGATTATCAGATGGTGGAAAGTAATATGTAAATAGTGTTTTTGATGCATGTTTATTATTACTTAGCGTTTAAGTAGTTATTTTTTGTTTTATCGTGTTTTGATTTCTAATATTTTTTATCTTGTGTTAGGAATGTGTGTGTAATTTAAATCCCTTTTGTCTCTGTTTCTGTCAAGGACACGTAAATAGTAAATAATCATTTTTACTTTATTATTCCTGATGAAAGAAATTCAGCTTTGGATTTGGAGGCCATTGCAGTACCGCGAACTCATTGTCATGTTGAAGAAAGCAGATGGGAAATGATTTGAGCTTTATGACATGGCGCATCGTCCTGCTGGAAGTATGCATCAGAAGATGCTGCACTGTGATCATAAAGGGATGGACATGGTTATAGTCAGGTAGTTGCTTCTATGATCCTGCTGTAAATTCTGCTAATGCTAAAGTAAGCAAAAATCAGCTAATTTAATCAAAATGGGATGTCAGTGAGATGTGGAAATATCGGATATATTCCTCGATGCTTTGACCTGTTCTTTTTTTTTTTTTTTAAATAAATGACTTTATGAACTCAGCCAAACATTTGATTGGTTGGTTTATTACAATTAGTTGAAACCATGAAAATATCTCAGGAAGAAAAAAACTTTTTTCATGAATTAGTTTTCCCAGTTTTAAAACTAATTTTAAAACTGGGAAAACATAAACCAGAGAATTTAAAGAGCCTCCTATTCCCCCTGAATAGCTGGAAGACAGTGCTATACATGCCTGATTTCCAAATTCCAGCAGATGGGTTGAACACTGAAGTCAATAATCAAATATGTAAAACCATCCTGACAGGTTTATTTTTTTCTTGTGGATGAAAACTGTCACTGGCAGCTCAGTTGTGATTCACAGCACATCCTCCTCATTAAAATCACATTAGAAGACTGTTAAAGCCATAGAAACAATAATCTGACAATGCAGTAGCAGTAAATAACATGTCGAGCTATTAAGCCTCCACACACTGCAAATGGTTTAGATTTTTTAACCACACACAAGCCTAAATGAAACATTGCACTGAATGGTAAAACCAAAATAATGGTAAAAAATAAGTAGCAGGTAGGAGACACACTTTTAAATGTAATTACTGGCTGCAGAGGTGAAGTTTGAATCACTTCTCCTACAGAGGGTATGTCATTTTCTGTATGCCATGTAGCTTCGTGCAGAGCAGTCATCAGGACAGACACGGCACTCAGCAGCAGTTTCTCTGAGACTCTGCTTCTACTAAAAGCTGCAAAGGTAATGGCTCTCTCAATTACAGATTTGAGGATAGTTAATATCTCACTGCAGATGAAAAGGCTGCGGTGTGTCTTGTTGCACACAGTCTGAACTGAAATGAAAATGTGATGCTTTAGCTTTTAAACCAACAATGGGAAAGCACTGGTTTAAAGATTGATGGTGATTTTAGCAACTCATTTTAGCAGATTATGGTCTGAATAACTTGTTCTTCACTTGTTCCCAGTCCATTTAGCTCCACTAGGGTTGCATCTAAAATAAAGAACTTAATAATGGTTACATATGTAGCCATGAATGTATGGAACACACAACTACCCGTGCCATCATGTTGAGGAATTAATTTTCCTCAGGGGGACCCTTAAAAGATCTAAGTAGAACATAAAAAGGAAAGGAACAAACTAAGTAAGTGCACTAAACACCTGGGCCATAATAAGCATTGTATAATTTGCCAAATTTAGTTATCAATAGTATCGGCCATTTTATATCAGTATTTTTTCTTGGGCATTGCTATGGTGACACTATTGCTTTTAGCCTGGATCATGTGTTTAAATGCTTTATATTTCAAAAGAATAACTGTCTGTAACTGTCTGCTCTTCCAAGTAAAAGAGCAGCTCTGCAGAGTTTCTCTGTCTGTTTGGTCAGATGCTGCTAACTCCACTTTTTTTATGTGAGCACAGTGATAGAAATAGAGAAGCCTACTACTTACAGAAAGATACTCCGGCAATGTCAATCCTGCTTCGTAGTAAGTAAGTATATAGTGCTTTTCACAGACATAAAGAGTGCTTCACAAAAAAAAAAAAAAACATACAAATATAAAATACAGTAACACCACAGAGTCTGCTTGGGACTAAAATGCTTACCAGAACAAAATGTCTTTGAAGGCATCCACTGAATCCAGAGAGCACAGGTCCTGGGTAAAGGTTATCCCAAAAACGGGTAGTGACAGCTTTAAAAGATGGGTCTCCCTGAATTCTCAAGCAGGTTTGTTGAACCAATAACAGGTTTTACCCAGATGACCTCAGGTTTTGAACCGAGCTGTAGGGCCTAATTCAGTTTGCAATGTCAGGAGCCTGTCCATGAAGGCTCGGAAAGCTAGCACAAAGGTTTTAGTTGAATGTGATACACATCCAGTGAAGAGACTTTAAAGGGTCGGTGACGTGGTTAAATAAAGATATCATTTGAAAGAAGACGTACTTTGTATTTATTCTGTATAGGCACAAAACAATAAGAATGCACTATTTCAACACACAACCCAAAAATACGTCATAATGCAGCGATGCTCACTGCGGCGCCATGTTGTGACGTAATGAGAGGAACCCGCAGATGTAAACAAGCATGGATGAGAGTAGTGAAGCTGAGGAATTTGCAAGTTATTTTAGTGAAGATTTGAGCGATTTATCTGTAGTTTTGGAGGATGAGTGTACATCCAGTGAAGACGATGGGGGTGCTGATGCTAATGAAGATGTGCAACCATATTTATTTGAGCCTTATTGGTCTGGAAGCAACAATGACACAAGTGGGTCTGAAGAGGAAGGGGTCGGACGGTAACAAGTTAGAGCTGGACATCGGTCGCCTCCAAAACAGCAAATGGTATGGATATAAAATCATTTTAATAAACACGTAGACAAAACAAAGACCATACAAAGGACTTACTCCTTTCTGAGTCACTGTGGCTTCTCTGCCCTGTTTTTATTTTATTGTGGGGGATGGCATGTTTCAGAACATGTTGAAAACAGACTTTTAAGCCAAAAGATTCCTGTAATGAAGGTGTTTCCTCAAAGCAATCGGCAGTAAAGTGTTCAATGCAGAGTACAGACAATGCAGATGGCTGCTGTTTGTCCCTAGTTCTCTGTACCTGTTTAGTCCATGTTTTACACAGAATGTGTCTTTTGGGAATGTGAAGAGGCTTACACTTTCTCTTGGGCAGTCCCAACATCCTGCAGCCATGCAACGCTTCGGCATTTTGCAACAAATCAGCGCAAACACAATGTTTACATCGAACAGCTAAGGAGAATATCTACTCGTGACATCTTATCCTGAACAGACATAGCCCACAATCTCGCCTCGATGCGTTTTTTGCTTTTTTAGAACACAAAGGAAGGAAGATATATTTTTCATTATAAATCTGATAATTATATTAGCTAAATTCTATATTCACAAATGTAAGTATAATAAGCAAATACCTGTGTTTAAACATTTTTATAATGACACTCTGGTATATATAAAACTAATCAGGAATTCTCTCAACAAAAAGGCTTTGAAAATTGTTTATTTGTCTCACATACAAACTTTTTGAATGTGTGTAAGGTTCTTGTATAATTCCTCCCCCTGGCATAATGGTTTCTTGTTATGTTTATATACTAAAACTATACTGTTTTTTTTCTTGTTGTTAAAATAAAAAAAAGGAAAAAAAACAATCTCGTCTCGCTGCAGGATGGTGCACAATTTGAACTTGCTTAATGTGGTGCACCTAAAAAGTGTGTCACCACATTGTTTTTAGTTATTTTATTATTTAGTCATTGGAAAACTATTGCTGTCGTTAATCATACACTTTGTTTGATATACTAAAGCTATATTCTTACAGACATTATAGTGTCATTTAATAATACTTAACTGAATTTATTGTGGGGTTCAGAGCCATGAGCATAAAGGGGAACCTTTTATCTTGGGAGGTGTTGCCCCCAGGTTGCTGTTTTCGGTGGAACTTCCTGTTTGCCCCAAACGCAATCTGTATGTGAAAAACAACTTTACTGCTGCTCTATTTTTCAGATTGTTGTTACTGCTACAGTAACCCCCTGTGCTTGGGGACCGTAACATTAACCTTTTTTTTTCACTTTATTAGTATTCGGTTTGGATAGAAACGACTATGTAGTTGAAATTAGATATATTTATTCTGACTATTTATGCAAAGTTCAAACATCTCGTCACAAACACTTTAACACAGGAATGACACGGGCTATTCTACTGGTTCTGGTCAAAAGCCTCACAGCTGAGTTTTGGACTGACTGAAGACGACCCAGAACTTTCTTGTTGAGGCAGGTGAAGAGGCTCTTGTAACCACGAGAACACAAGGGCATGAGTGATCCTCTCAAGCTGCTGTTTAAACACGGTGGACCTGAGCTTTGTAACATTACGCAATTAAAAAAAGGAGTTTTTAACCAACTGCCTTGAATGGTGCTCAGATGACGTGGCCTCATCAAATGTTACCCTTTTATTACTCAGTTTGGTTTTGACTGAGAAGCGCAGGTTACCTAAGCACTGTTCGACCCACCCTTCAACTTTTTTATTTATATCCTGGTGGTAAACAAGTCTCGTTGCCACGGAGACTCTAATGACAAGTCTTGAAATAGCAGAAAAAAAGATACGCAGAGACTCCCATGTAGTACAACTTCCGCCAGCGCAAAAAGAGTTCTTGAACGACGCAAACTGAAGCTGATGTCTTAAAAAAGACATATATATTACAAAAATCACAAAACATCATGACAGTTAACACACAGCTACTACAGTTTGCTGCCACCTTGCAGCACATTCCAGAATAGTGTGAATATAATAATAAGAGTTTTAGTTTTATCAGAGTTAAATCCTAACACTAATCACCGTTTTACTTTTGTTAAACAGTTGAGTAAGGAACTCAATTTGTGAATCTCAGACTTTTTAAACAAACAGTACAACTGAAGATCAGCAAATAAGTGATAGGAAGCATCATTATTCTAATGGATTATCTGACTAAGAGGAAGAACATATAAAAAAAACAGGAGCAGTCCTAAAACAGAGCCCTGGAGCACACCACACAACAAGTTGCTGTTCTTAGACAATATGTGGTTGGCAGACACACTGAAGTTTCTACCTACTAAGAATGAAGTAAACCATGACAACACTGTACCAGACATCCCAATCTGACCCCATAGTCTTTTTATTAGGATCAAGGGCCGAAGACAGATCCACTAGGACCAACACTGTACACCTCCTTGAATCAGCAGACATCATAATGTCACTAGATTCCTTACAGTAATGTGGTATCTGTGGGGTGATGTTTAAAATCCCTGACTGAAAGGTGTCATGTTATGTGACTTTTCTTTGAAGCTACCTTTTGTTAGGGTTTGAGGGTTTCTGTTTCTTAGTTTCCTGTGTTTAATTTGTGTTTTTTCTTGTTTCCTGTTCATTTGTTCACCTGTGTTAATTTGGGTTATTTGGGTCTGCTCCTCCATATCACTTCGCAACATAACACCGTTTCCAACATTTTAGCAAGGAAGGGCAGTTTGGAAATTGGCCTTAAGTTCTTAAGATCTGAGTGGTCCAAGTTAACTTTCTTGAGTAATGGTTCCACAAATGTGCGCTTAAAGGAGCGAGGAGACATGCCAGAGGACAGCGACAAATTAAACATTAGTCACCCAAGGCCCAATTATGCCAAAAGCACTGACAAAAAGTTTAAATGGAAGTACATCTACAAACCTGGAGGAGGGTTTAGCACCAGTGCTGAAACGTCTTCAGGAAGGTGGAAGGGTTTGTGCTTTTACTGTGTCACTGATCGTATTAATGGAAAAAGTTTAAACATTTTATACTGTTAATGTAGACCCAGGGACAGCTGTGAGGGTGGAGACACAGAATTTATAGTATCAAAGACACTTTAGGGTTTCTCTTACTAGATGCTATCAGCTGATAGAAATATTTAGATCTTCCCTCCTTAATTGTTTAATTTAAAAAGAGATGAAATCCCTAAAATGTAGTCTGTGAATCTCAAGCTTAGTGGATTTCCAAAAACAATCAGTTTATCAACAGGACCTTCTCATAATCCAAGTATGTTTGTCAATCCAGGAGCATGACAATTTCCTGGTGACATTATTGGATTCAAGCAGAGCAATTTGGTCTACAATGGAACCACAAAGACAATAAAGTGCACAAAGTCATCAACATCTGCACAATCAATAAGAATACAAGGATCAAACCCAGCACAGAATCTCTGTTGTGCTTGCTGTAATGATCCTCCTCTCTGCTCCTATAGGATAACGCAGCTCCAGGGTGTGACCTTTACCCTGGGTTACTGACATATGCTGTCTAAAATGAAGATTTAGTCAATGTTAAAAGTTCCAGTGTGTTCCACCTTCTTGCTATTGAACAGCTTATTTAGAGAGAAAAACTAGTTTGCTGTAGAGCGAGCATTCAGAAGGCCAATACAACTTGATGGTGATTACGTCATCGAGTTCATGCTAGCTGCACACAGTAGGATTGGCCACAACCATCTTTCATGGTTAGGTGAGCTGTACCGAAAAGCAGAGGTTCGTCCCTTGATGCAAGCACAGGGGGACCTGGATGGTCCCGATTGCCCAGTGGATTGGCTCCAGTACTGCTGCTCCAGATCGTAGAGGCAGTGTCGGGAAGGTGTTCCCACACACCCAGGAGCTGTGACAGAAACTCTGTGGCTGTGGGTGCACGCACAAACAGTGGTGAGAAACCTTGTTTGTAGCCCCAGTAATTAAAAATACACTCCATTGACTCCTTAATGTTAAAGAGTGTCACGATTGTAGGTCCAAACAGCATGTGCACAGTCACAAAGCACTAGGGCTGACATGACGCCATAAACTGCAATAAAAACAACAAACAATCTGCATAGTAGCAACCAAGCAGCAGCGTGACCACATACAGCCATCTTTTGGCCTCTGGTTTTTAATAGTCGTTTTTAAATACCTTTAGTGTTTTATTTGTTGTTGATGCTTTTTTATTCCTGTAAAGCACTTTGGTCTCCGATGTGTTGTTGTAAAGTGCTCTATAAATAAATTTTGATTTGATTTGATTTGATTTTGGTCTTCCAGCCATGACCCAATCCTTTCCTGGGATCCGAGTTTCCTTTTCTGTGTAGTTCTGGTCATTATAACCTAAATGTGATCTCCATCAGAGTCCAGGGAGAACCTTCCACAGCCCTGAAGTGACCTGCATGTTTTGAACATGTGACATCACAAGCTGTGTTTCCACATCCAACCTCCTCTGGTGAGGAAGTGGGGACCTGAGTGTTGAGACTGGGGTTCCTTAGGACCACATGATGAAGTGGATCTTAAAGTGCAATTCTCATCACTTTTTCCTGCAGTCCAAGTTAACTTTACAACAAAACAGGTTAAGTGGTTTAGTGGGTAAAAGCAGGCATCACAAAGCTGACTCCCTTCCTCTTGAGTTTTACTGCAGTGAGATGAGGGTGAACCAATCTGTTATGAATTGTTTCACATATGTAGAGTAATGCACGATTGTATGTGTGTCGTAACTATGATTTTCTCTCCATATTATCAAAAATCAGTTTTTTAACTGTTGTAAATCCCAAACAGGCAGCGATTCAATGCAGACAGGCTTCGGCCTGCAGGCCGGCTGCTTTGCAGCATGCAGCTGTCAGGGAGTTCACACCGCCTCCAGACATCACACTCCAGCTTCTCTCCTGCTCCCAGCATCCTGACCAGAAGTCACATCCTCACTTTCTCTCGGGCCCATGTGTTGGCTTTACGGGGCCCCAAAGAGCTGCAAATCAGCTTCGCTCCTGCAGCTCTGGACCGCTGGTGCAGGCATTCTGCCAGCAAAGGGTTCTGTGTCACAGCTTTTAGTTCTCCAAAAGTCTCTGCTAAAGTATTCTGTTGTTGCATCAACAAACAGGTATAAATCCATGTTTACTTCATGATGTTTTTATTAAACAAACTTGTTTTTCATTTAGTGAATTACATAGCTGCCGTTTGGACATTCCTTTCAGGTAAGTTCTCTTACCTGTGAGACGTAATCTGATCTCAGGACGGGCTTACCGTTCACCTGATCTGGTTCAGATTAAAAATACATCAAATTTGGACAAAAGCAAAATAAGATAAGAAGGAAGAAAATTGCACCATCGTGTTATCAAGGTTTTTGACATGTTATTAAGTAAAGTTATTTTAATGAAAAGGACCACTTTTTAAAAACATTAACAATAAAAAAAATCACTTAAAGTATCAAATTTACAAACTAATCTCAGTAGTTATAGCAGAATTTTCCATCATGTGCCAGCATCACAGAGTCGGATGACAGTAAAACATATAATATGGAGTTACAGGAGAAGGTGGCTTTTTTCTGTTTCCAGTGGTGAGTGGCCTTTGAAAGCCTCTTCTTAACCAAAGCAGCATGACACCATGTAGCCACACTTCTCAGGAAAGAGACACCGGATAAGCCTTGATGGGTAAAAAGCATTGTGGTCCAAAGGGACAGGAAAAGTGGCACTTTAAAGAAATCAGGCTGTGTTTGGTATTGATTGCCCATCATCCACTACCTCCTGTCCAGTCTTTGTAACTTGGAGCATCACAGGAGTAATGAGCTGAAAGGGATAAATGGAGTAAAACCACAGCAGTAAGCTTTTATAGACCACTACTTACAAACACAGAGACTCAGATACTCTCTCTCTTTATATATATATATATGTGTGTGTGTGTGTGTATACAGATTTATGTATATATATATATCCTTCCTCAGGACTTGGTCTGTTGGATGATTTTAATATTGCTAGCCAAATCAGGACCAACACTTACAAAAAATTAAATTCATTATAGCAGCCTTTATTTAATTCATGAATTTCTGTATTTTCTCCAGAAAATTGTTGGAAAAGTCCATTTTCCCGTTTGTGTTTGTAATAATAGTATCGGTAGGTTTTGTGTACTTTTAAGGTTATTTCTGTTGTCCTCTACAAACTTACAGTAATGAATCTTTTTACATGTTTTCATTGTTATAGTTAAGAGTTCACTGGTAAAATCACCATCACCATGTAAAACACACCATCAGACCTGTTTCATGTTGTCAGTGTTGATTACCTCTTCTTAACATTTTATGTTTAATACAACTTATTTTATTTATTTAACGCATCTCTTTATCCTGTAATCTGCGTCATGTCGGTTTGTTTCCATTCACCCTGGTTTCTGATGTTAGTGTAAATTTATTATGTATAATGTATTTATTGTGTAGACAGTATTTGCTTTTGAAAGGTTTAGATTTAATCTACCTCTGAATTGATATTACAGCATTCATATTTCCTTTCCAGAATTGGTCTTCAGTAAAATATTTGCATTTGCTGTTATTGTTGTTGTGAAAGTGATTTTCAGGGTCACTTATGATTAGTGTATCTGTACGTGTGCAAGTTCCTTTTTTCATTATCTGCTAAAAGTTCAGTCATGATTTGTTGACTGTTGTGTCAACATTCATTACTTCATTTGAATAAAGTATAAAATAAGCGTGTATTTTGTTTCTGCTGGTGCTGATCCACTTGTTTAATGTGAATCCTGCTGTCCACTTTGCTCACAAGCTCTTCTAGCAATATCGGCGTTCTTTTTGGGTAAATAGATAAAGATATCTTTTCTTTTGCGTTTCCTTCTGTGTTGTAATGGTGCCAGTTTTCCTTTTGGTTTGTAATGTGGATGATTATTCCTGGCTGTGTATTTTTGCTTTTACTGGGCAGGTTGTGAAAAGCCTTGATGTCTTCACAATTGATTATTTTTCCTTTGCTGTGTTTGCTCCCTGTTACCGTAGTGATGTCCGTCTCCTCTGCTCCTCTCCTGTCGGTGAGATCCAGTCGCCACCAGACCAGCATAGGACAGATGCTCGGTTTCTTTGGGCCCTTTTTTAAATAACCTGTTTAAATGCCTAAATTTCAGCTACCAAATCTTTTTGTTTTTTTTGCTGCTCAGCAGTCGTTTGTTATCCCAGCTGATAGAAAGCAAAAAAACTTTCTGATCTGCTCCAGTCGATGCTGAGTTTTCCTTACACGCCATTTCTCACTGCAAACTCCTAAATTAAGGCCAAATGTAAATAAATGTTCCTAAAAAGTATTCATTCATTCATTTAAATGTGTTGTCGCTGCAGTGAAACAAATCAACCAACACTTTTATGATTTATTTCTGAGATTTCTGACAGTTTCCAGGCTTTCATTGACGGAATGCTGCAGGATAAAACATCTGATATATCCCATTAATAATCACTAGGTCGTCACATGAGGGCGGGGTCATGGAGACCAGTATTGGAGATTTCTAGTTGAACTCCTGCAGTACATCTACACTGTATGCTTTGGATGCAGCAGTTTGCTTCTAAAGAAGCTCTGCAGGGCAGAAAGCATGTGTTGTGTTGGGGTTTAGCATCGTTTTCCCTCTCTCTCAACTCTTCAAATGGCGGGTCCATGAGGCATCCCAGTACAGAGCTATCCTGTACTGGGATGCCTCACTATGTTCAAATGGGTGAAAGCTGACATGAAATGGAGGAACATCCATCATTGACCAGTACATCTGCTTTTACTCCTGTCAAGTCTGACAAAAGCTGAAATTGCAACATGTCTCAGTATTAAGTTTTATCATCAATCATTCCCAGAATTACACCAGGACTTAGTCCCGCCCCTCCAGCTGCCAAGAAGTCGATTATGCTCAATGACATGAGCTGTAAACGGTACTTTTACTGGCCCCCAGGCGGCGGCGTGGGCCAGGACTGGTTTGTAGGCGGTGGCGGTGTGCGAGCTGAGTGTGAGGCTGATGACGGAGTGTGTAAAGAGGAGTGAAAAACTGGTGGTGGTGTATGAGATGAGATGTGTGACCTGATGTGAAAAGCGTGGAGCTGACGACTGAGCCCGAGATGAGAAGTGTGATGATGATGGCGCTCGTGATGAGGCATGTGAGATTTGCGGAGGTGCCCGAGATGAATAACGTTGAGCTGGCGGCTGAACGTGAGAGGCTGGTGTCTGCACCCGAGAAGAATAACGTGGAGCTAACGGCTGAACGTGAGAGGCTGGTGTCTGCGCCCGAGAAGAATAACGTGGAGCTAACGGCGGAACGTGAGAGGCTGGTGTCTGCGCCCGAGAAGAATAACGTGGAGCTAACGGCTGAACGTGAGAGGTTGGTGTCTGCGCCCGAGAGAGATAACGTGGAGCTGGTGACTGCGCCCGAGATGAGGCGTGTGAAGCTGTCAGGGGAATCCGCGACAGGAAGTGTGCAGCTGATGATGGCGCCCGAAATGATGACTTAAAGGGGTCGACCGAATGGCCAGCCGGCTCCCCTCAAAAGCCGATTTATCTATTATTTCATTTTCATACTCAGAGTCAGAGTCCAGTCCCAGCAGTAACGATACCAGCTCATTAGAGCTGATGCTCTCATCCTGCTGTCCTTTGCGCTTGCGGCGGCGACGACGAGAGCGTGAGGGTGGACAACTGGGCATCCCCATGCCCCAGCCGTCCATTCTGGAAAAAATATTCACCGTGTCAAGAAAAATATCCAGTCCACTCTCAGTGTTCTCACCTGCTGGGTGCTTAGATGGTGGGATCATTCTGTCAGGTTTCCGGCGGCGGCTGTGAGGCGTGGACCCAGGTGCAGGTGGAAACACAGGCGGATTGCTGAACTGCATTTTAACAAATTTATTTCTAATAAAAAATAAAACAAACAAACTAAAGACTCGAAAAAACACTACTCACTGTAGTGAACACTGGAAGCATGAAAAACCACTAAGAGAACTAAACACCCAACAGCAAACAATGATCCCACACCCAACACAGAAAACACCAAAGACTATATACACCTAACCAAATGAGACACAGCTGAACACAATCAATTAACACACAGGTGAAACTAATAACGACCAACTAGAAAACAGAAAATGATGAAAACCCAAAAACCCACCACCAACAAGTAAACTAAAGACAGAAACAAAACACATGAGAAACTAATAATTAAACACAAAGCTTAAACAGGAAACATAAACAAGAAAACCCAAAACAAAACCCACCCAAATGTCCAACACATGACACTCTCTGTGTGGCGTTTGCATGGTCTCCCTGGCTACTCCCATTCCTCCCCAGTCAGAAGCATGTGTTTTCGGTTGACTCTAAACCCTCCCCAGGAGTGAAAACGAGAGAATTGTTCATCTCGATGTGTTGGCCTTGTGCCTGCAAATAGCTGGGATTAGCTCCAGTCTCCCAGCAACCCTGAACTGGAATAAGTGGAATAGAAAATGAGGATCACATCTCAGACAATCAGTCTGACAGTGATTTTGAAGAAGAGGTTGGAATTGAGCATCAACCACCAAAACCAAAACGAGAGAGTGCACAGACCAGCTCAGTGACAGTAAAACTTCCCCTACTGTCATCTGCAGTGTGTGTGTGTGTGTGTGTGTGTGTGTGGTGGGGGGGTGGCTTCAGCTCTCTAATGAGCCTGCTGTTGTTGGCTGTGTCAGAGGGTAACATGTAGAGGTACAAGGAGTCATCAATGAGTTTATGAACTGGTCTGAGCAGTAGTTATTGTCCCCCCCTCCCCCTTCACACACTGGTGGTAAACATCCGGAGCTCAAACATACCTGTACCTGGGTGTTTGCCTAAACTTTTGGACCTGAACTGGACAAATAAGAAGGCTCCACCTGCTGGAAAAGGCTGAGGTTCTATGGGGTACTTGGGGCTCTGCATCAGACATTACATGACACGGCAGTGACCTCTGCATCCTTCTATGCCATTCTTTTCTGGGGAGGGAGCATCACAGACAGACAGGAAGAGGCCTAAAAAGTAGTTAAGCGACCGGGATTTGTCTTGGGCTGCTCATTGGACTCCATCAAGGAGGTTGCAAACAGATGGATATTGGCCAGCTAACATCCATCATGAACAACTCCAACCACCTGATGCATCATGCTGTTCCTTCAGTGCAGTGTTGCTACACCTCCAGTGCAGAAAAGAGCAATACCACAGGTCACTGCATAACAGCTCCATATGACACCTATATTTGTAACTCACTTCCTCCCATCCTCATCAGTAACATGTTGTAAAACTAAAAATACCGTTTAATGCAAGAATGACGATGACAAATAAAGGAAATATTATCAGTGTTGGTATCGTCATGTAACTGCGCTCCAGTTTCTGCTCATCCCTTTGTTCGACAGCAGTTATCCAGGCAGCTGTTGTAGCATCACATACACACACACACACACACACACACATCTTTGGTCTGATTTTAAGCAGAAACCCTGTCCACAAAAACCTCCTGCTGCAAAGCAAGAACGGCTTTAATCCATCAATTACCCTCATCTAGGTAAACTTGAAGTCATCCTGTATGTTGAAAATAAAGCCATTTGTGAAGCATCTCTTTGTGAAATTTTCCTCATCAATTTTCTTCACAACCTCATGTCTTACAGTAAAATCTGATTGATCACCGTAAGAAAAGTTTGACAAAAATAAATAATACTTTTAGCAGTTTTTGAAGCTTAAAGATGCTTTACATGACTAAAACCATCTTGTCTGTACCCTGTTATCTGCTGTGTAGAATGAAAAAGAAAATTAAGTTCAAAGAGAAAAAAAAGCTCTGCTTCATTTTGAAGTTTCTCTACTCAGATCTTAAACAAAACAAACAATATCAGTCATAACAGAGAAGCTTTATTGTCCTTGTAAAACAATACAACTAATTTTTTATCAGCATTTCTTAAAATACATAAAACATTTTGTTGCAGAAAACCTGCTAAAACAAAGTGAAAGTAGAACCTCCTGTGCTCTGCAGTGTAGCATCAATCAGTTACTCAGAGATCGACTGTCTATGCATGCTCAAAGAGGACTACACTAAGCACCTTTCTGAGTAAATGCCTTAAAAAGACATATTAATGGTCTCTCTTAAGACATTTTTTATTAGGTATGTAATGTAGTTCCCTCCCATGGTTCCACCACCTGCAGGAGGGGCCGTAGAGGGTGCAGCGTGAGCCGGGCGGAGGCCGGGGGCGGGAGCCTTGGTCGTCCGATCCCTGGTTGCAGAAACTGGTTTTAGTGCAGTTTTATGTGCTTCACTGAGACATGGCTGCATGAACACATCCCAGACTGTAATGCGTCTGTACACAGCTTC
>JBAMHV010000023.1:19706546-19727890 GCA_037177535.1 Pseudomugil gertrudae
CACACCTTATAACCCTGTTCTGAGGTGTGTCTCGCTCCACACACACCTTATAACCCTGTTCTGAGGTGTGTCTTCAGTGCGACTCGTTTTGGTGCCGTCTCTTTAAATGTGAATGAGGCATGACATGCCCCGCCCCCCTCCAGGTCACAGGAAGTTCAACTAAACCTTGTTCCGCCATGTTTGTAGCTTGATAGCAGCAATATGATAATCTCCCAGTAGAGAAACATTTTATTGGTAAGTTTACTATAAATGTCAATGTATCAGATTCACCAAATACCTGGAAGTCCACCACCTTATATGGCACCCACAGCAAATGTGTGACGTCATAGATAAAAAAAAAACCTACCAAAACAAATCTAAAGATATATGTGCACCCCTAAACACTTAGAAGTGCACAAAAACATGGATTTAAGGGCTAAAAAAAAAGTGGATTTTTCATGATATGTCCCCTTTAAGAGCATTGGGAGAAGCAGTCAGAGCATAGCTGTGATCCTACAGAGATGGATGAACAGGATTTTAGTTAGAACAGAACACATCACATTGACACTAAAAATTTGTGGCCCACATTATTTCTTATAGTCATCACCTGTGAAAGTCATGGCCAGTGTGTGTGCCAGGAATGCATGTTTAAACTGTTTTTAATTATGTATGAATGGACCAGTCAGACCACGCCCAGGAGGTGATGTGTGATAAGTGATACGCTGCTGTTATATCTCCAGTCCTGTTATATGATGGTTACAGTAAAAATACTCGCATCATTAGGCTGCGGTTGTGGTTATAAGGTTATAGTTTTTTGGCTCATCTGAGGCCACTGACATGTTCTCTTCAGCTCTTCTGGAGATCATTATTGTCCTCACTGATTCAAGGTAAAAGAAATACAATAACTTAAACGAATATTTCCCCTTGCCTGGTGATTGGGTGTATTATATTTACATTTATAAATCAGTTAAAATGATATTTTTTGGAGGTGAACTAGGAAGCGTAACACCATCTCCGAGTCGGACAGTCTGGCTTGTTCTATGAAAACCTCCCTGCTTAAAATGCTCCCTGCAAAGCAGTATGAGTGAACACTGCAGCCTACCAAGTGTTAATGGGAATAAATACAGCACATAAATATATTATTTACAACTATATGGCCAACAGTAATATTTAAACTTACTTGTGAAAATAAAATCCTACGTGCTTCATTACCAGCAGTCCACAAATACAAACAAGAAAATGCTGCACCACACCATGTGTAGCTACTGGTCCCATATGGTGGCCCCATTTCTCGTGCTCCAATAGCTAATGTGGCATCTACTGTTTAATGTGTCTAAGGTCACAAATATCATGTTTGCTGCAGCTGTCAGCTTTACAGCTCAACACTGCCCCGTGGTTTTGCTGGTTATGACCTGTGTGCCATGCATATGACAGATCCACAAGGCTCATGAAAATGCACAGATTATGTAAACTGTGTAAACAATGCAGGATGTAGACAGAATTTTCTGCCTGTTTGTCTTCTGAGTTGAGCATAAATGGGCCTTAAGCAGTAAAGAACATGAAAGAATGAAAGGTTACCAGGATTTTTTTACCAGATTGACTTTTTCTAATCTCCATCAGTGTTCTTTCTGCTTGGATTAAAGACAGTTTTATATGATGTCAGGTCAATACCTTCAGCTCGGCCTGCCTCACGGCTGCTGGCTGCATGTTTGTCATAAATAAGACAGAACTGATCACTTATGTCTTTGTATTAAATAATTAACAACTACAACAATAAAATAAAACTGCTTAAAATCACCATTTATTTTATTCTGGTATGGCTGCAGTCTCGTCTTCATGATTATTGATTCGGATTTTGCAGTTAAATCTTGTTTTCAGAGTACAAACCAAAAGTTTTACATCTGGATGAGTTGCAGATATTTGTGCTACTTTAATGAAGTCCTGTTAAAATGACTATTAAAGTAATCTAGTGTACGGAAACGGGCATAATCTCTTCCTCTGTGTCTTTATCACTAAATGTCATGGAAGCTTTTCCTCTTGGCTTGAAAGTAAAGGCTCAGGTGAAGGCTGCAGCTTGGCCTGCAGATGTATCCAGGGCTCTAAGTGAACATCAACAAACTTGCCAAATGTGGGTTCAAATTCAGTTTGCCCAGTATAAATAAAAACCTAATAGCCACTTTGACAACTGATGAATTAGTAAAGCTAACAAGAAGTGCCAGCTACTGCAGTTTACCGGGCAGGCTGCAGGATTTTGTGTGAAACAATTTGATTTTCCGCATTTTGAAGGCGCGATGTGGCGCCGGCAGCCAAGTCAATGTAGAGGTAATGCTGAGAGCATGTCAGGAAAAGGTTAAAAAAGATATTAACCAAAAATGATCAGCATCTGGCTGCGTCCAAGGATAGTGAAGGGTGAAATGCAGAGATCTGTTACAGTTCAGGCTTGTTTAGTTTGCTATGGCGATGTGTTTAGCTGTCTGTTTGAAGAACATGCTAAAAAGGTAATTAAAAAACGTGTGAAAATAAGGCTGAATGTATGTATATATGAATATAAACATCTTAAACCCATAGAGCCAGAGGGGACATATTTGATTTCTGAGACATTTTAAATCACTTGGTGACACAAGTCAGTGATGTTTAGAAATAAATTAAATCTAGAAACAAACACCTAAAGAACCTAACAGGAATATCTGAAACCACAGGGAGCAAAACACCATAACTAAGGAGCAACAAGACACAGGAATGAATAATTAAATGTATGTGCACCGTATACCCTCACCCCTCAGTCACCACATACTGCCTTTATTCTGTTAGTGATTTGGACACGAAGCTCACTACTTTCTCGCTACCTTAGTTCACTTGACTACCTGTTGTAACTATGACAACCGTAGTGCACTTGAAGACGTTGCAAATCCGATCCAAAGTTGTCTGAAAATATTTTATTTCTCCACTTTATATTTAATTTTCTCAGCATCATATCTACTCAATGAAAACAGAATAAAAACATATATGTAGTGTTTTCCATCCATCCATCCATTTCTCTTAACGGGGTCACGGGGGGAATGGAGCCAATCCCAGCTCACAACAGACGAGAGGCAGGGTACACCCTGGACAGGTCACCAGTCCATCGCAGGGCCAACACACACAGACAAACAACCATGCACACACACACACTCACTCCTATGGACAATTTAGAGTCTCCTATCCCCAAGGTGCATGTCTTCGGACTGTGGGAGGAAGCCGGAGAACTCGGAGATTGTTTATATGCAAACTCCACACAGAAAGATTCCCAGTTCAACCCCCGCCCCAGCCGGGGCTCGAACTGGCAACCTTCTTGCTGTGAGGCCACAGTGCTAACCAACTGCGCCACCATGCAGCCTATATGTAGTGTTTTGTTATCCTTAATTAATATTCATGTTTTATCCGCCATTGTAAGCTGCGGCCTGCAATGCATTGTGGTCTATAATAATCCTATAATGACTATCAATGCTTACTACTTTTCAAGATGCATTGTGGGTAATTTTGGGTTCACTACTTTTTCTCAAAATACATTCGGACTATGCACTATGTAGGGCATAAGACATCCTATATCTTTTTATTTGCACTTAGGAATAACAAATAAAGGTAAAAATTAGTCAACAAAAAACCAAATATAACTTTTTAGAGTTTTACTACTAAACAGAACAACACAAATAGTATGTGCAAGGAAGAGGTAGAAGCCAAATAGGCTTATATAGCACCATCCTATAATATTCATCGGCCACGTGCATCCTTTATCAAAGCTATGTCCCTGCAGGTGTAGGGAAACAAGTGCTTCAGTTGCATGATATACAAACCTGGTTAGTAACAGGTTATTATGCCACTTTGGTCCCTGCTGAAAAAGAGGATATTGAGCATTGTCACAAAGTAGAAACGTGTGATTAAATGCATTATAAGCTGCAACCTGGATTATTTTTCCGGAGGGGAAAAATGGTTAGTGGAAATTGTGATTACACAGGCCAACCCAGCTGGTGGTCAGTAAAGTTTTTTCAGAGCCCTCGATGTTTCTAAATCACTTCTAAGTAGAGGCTCACTGTGAGCCACCCCTACAGCCATTATTTGCAGTAGTTTGATCCATTTAAGCTAGAATGAAAGATAAATGAAGAAAACGCTGGTCGGCTAACAGCAGGTGTCTGACGTTGGTGAAGAGAAAGCTGATAAGGGCTGAAACTGTGTAGTCTCGGCATGCATTTGCAATGCATCAGCTATGGCTGCAAACAGCTTGTTAGCTGAAGGGAAGTGCATCGTTGGATGAAAACTGAAAGTTGCAGAGGTGGCTCTTTCCGTCAGAGCAAATCCTTTTACATTGCATTTAATCATCTGGGCCATGGATAAAATGAAATGCTGATTAGTTCAGCTCTAAATAGCTGCAGTTCATTTAATCTGCTGCTGATGACGATGGTTGAACTGAGGAGCCTGGTTAATGCTACCTGGATGTTTTTTTTCTTCGTCCCTTGCTAATAGAAACATATAAAATCCATTTCGTCATATGTTCACCAGCATCAAACCACAGCCGGTGATGCAAGGCAAGGGGTGTTGATTTGTACATCATGTTTCATGTATAAGAAAAGTGCTTAATATAAAACGTTAAAGATATTACAGATGATGCAAAAAAAGTACAAACATATTTATTTAGCTAATAGCAGTAACATTGTTTAAAAATATTTTATTAAAATGAAAATGATTAAAAGCAAGAAAGGTTAAAGGTTACAGTGCAGATTTCATGCACAGAACCGTAGAAAAGAAAAAGTTCACATGTGGTGAGAGTTTAATCTCCACCTGCAGTTTGTTCCACAACTTTGCAGCATAACAGCTAAACGCTGCTTCTCCATGTTTAGTCTGGACTCTGATCTGGTTACTGGTCTGGACTCTGGTCTGGTTACTGGTCTGGACCAGCTGATCTGCATCTTTGGATCTCAGAGCTCTGCTTGGTTTATATTCTCTGAACATATCACAGATGTATTCTGGGCCTGTTTTGGGATTTATAAAAAAATCAGCAGGGTTTTAAAATCTATTCTGTAATGGACTGGAAACCAGTGTAAAGATTTCAAAACTGGTGTGATGTGTTTAGATTTCTTAGTCCCAGTTAATGCTCCAGCAGCAGCATCTGGATGAGCTGCAGATGTTTTAGGAAGTCCGGTTAAAAGACCATTACAGTAATCCAGTGAATTGTAAACTTTCCATTCTGCTGCTGTTTCTGATGGTAAAAAGCTTCTTAGTGAAGCTCTGATGTGGATGCTGAAAGTCACATCTGAGTCCATTAAACACTGTAAACTTTCAAACTTGGTCGACAATTTTAAGAACCCGAGTCTTCAGGTATTTACCAATGATGACCTGCTTTTTTTGCTACCAAGGAAAATAATCTGTTTTGTCTTCATTTAATTGTAGAAATTTTTATGTCATCCTGGTGTTCATTTGCTCCATAACTGACGTGATGAGGTCTAGTGACAAACACAGTTAAGTATCGTCTGCATAACTGTGATTATCGGTATTAAAGTTGTGTATTATTCTACCAAAAGAGAGCATATATAAAGTTGAACAGAAGAGGTCCGAGCAATGACCCCTGTGGGACTCCACAAATCCTCCATGTTTATTTTACATTATTAAATCGATGTAGAACCTCACTGGAGAGGAAACTGACTGTTAGAAAAGCTTTGGGATTGTTTGTACTTCAAACTGGAGGATAAATGTGAATAATTTCATGTCACATCGCATTTGAAATATTCTGCCTTTGGTGGGGTAGTTAGGCTGATGATGAAGGTGGTCTAAAAAACGGGAAGCATTTCATATCCAACAAATGTTTGCAATAAAGCTCCTGCTGCTCCTGCTTGTTTCAGCCGTTCAGCAAAAACAAAAGCCCGAACAAACATGGTGAGCTCACAGTTCAAATGCATACTTTAGGCTTGTTTACAGGTTCCCGTATACCTTCATCATGTGATCATATCGATTATTCTCTGTCTGAATCAAGAGATGAAGAGCAAACCTTTTGTTAAAAAAAGCAGTGTCTACCTGAATTTGAAGTTATGCTCTAATTACCTCCAAGGAGGACACAAACTCATCTGAGTTTGTGTCTGTTTGTTTGTTTGTCTGTTAGCAACAATACTCAAAAAGATATTGATATGTTTGTAGTGTCACTGGGAACAAATTACTAAATTTTGGTGGAGATCTGGAAAAGATCCTGGATTCTGGATCAGTTTGACATTTTCAATAACATTATGGTGCTGCTTGGCGGAGGTCTGTGCTCTCACAGTGCTTTTCTAGCAGTTTCTGTGGACCAAGCTGACATTCGGTTGTATCGGATGAAACCAGAGTTAATAAACATTTTTCTTGTCTTATTAGTGATGATGATGGTGATGCAACATCACTTCTTCAGACATGTTAATTTCTGTTACTGAGAGAAAGCGCTCTGATTGGCTGCTCAGTCCTGTGAATATACCATATCTGCACTGTTTTCATCTCCCTGTTTGTCTTATTAGGTCTTTCACTGCCGGCTCTAGCTTGTAGTAAACCTGCCATAACCATGTTTATCACTTAGTCTGACTGTATGATACTAACAGCAAGGCTTTATTATTCCACCACAGTTTCAGGTATTGACAATATATTATATGTATTATATATATATATATATATATATATATATATATTGACATATAATTAACTATTATCTTAGACATGCATAAATAAAATATTGATTCTTTTGTCCTAATAAAAAGAAAAAATGTGCAGAAATATTTCTCTATAGCACTTTGTGTGAGGACAAACACTAAAGGCTTTTATAATGCAGAGAATACCTTTGCATAGTTTTCGCTGTGTTGAAGTAGACTAAATTTTCCCCCATGCTGTCAGTGAGTTTAGACACAGCAGGGGGGCTTCCCTTCATCCCTCCTCATTTTTTTTCCGTATAAGACCTCCATGTGTATATATTATATATATATTTAAATCAAATTCAGTGTTTTTGTGGAAAATTGTTGCCAAGAAAAGACAAGCAGCTGTTTTCCTTCAGCTGACATTTTTAGAGTTTAAACGTTCTCGCTGGCTTTGACCCCCAGCAGGCTGCGCTTTTCACCGAGCACTGATAAATCTGCATTGTGTCCCTCCACACAGCAGGGCTGTTCAGGCTGTTTTCTGCTAATTTGGTTGTCTTTTAGGCCTGCAATTTGTGCAGCAGCTTCCCTTCTTCTATCTTTTTTATTTCTCTGCTGTGTGTTTTTGCTTTCACACACATCTTGCATCCATCTAACTGTGCAGGAAAATCTGAAACACTTAATTGAAGCATTGGAGTTCAGGGCTGAAAACCATAATCTGATTAATGTTGAACATACATGAAGCAGCTGTTCGTCTCTCTGCGTTGCCCTGTGATATACTTGCAACCTGTTCAGGGTGTACTTCGCCTCTCACCCTCTGATTACTGGGATAGACTCCAGCTAGCCATGAGCCTTCATTGGAATAAGCAGTACAGATAATGGATGGATAAATGAGGCAGCCATGGGTCATGTTTGAATGCATATATGATAATCTATCTATTAACCTTACATGAGATGGCATGATTTTATAATTATTGAATTTATTTGAATGTGAAACATTAAGGTGGGGATATGAGAGATGGAAGAAATCTGTTACTATATATATAAAATGTATGTATTCCAAGGCCTAGACACAATTCAGACCCAATATTATGAATGTATGCGTGTGGATGAGCATGTGAGCGGCCACCTTGCCTCTCCCTGAGCAGCCATAGCTCATCACATCTGCTGCTCAGGAA
Source organism: Pseudomugil gertrudae (assembly GCA_037177535.1). Classification (NCBI taxonomy): domain Eukaryota; kingdom Metazoa; phylum Chordata; class Actinopteri; order Atheriniformes; family Pseudomugilidae; genus Pseudomugil; species Pseudomugil gertrudae. Next base: position 19,714,324 of record JBAMHV010000023.1, read on the forward strand.
TCTGAAGTCTATCAGCCAGCTGGAGTGAGACGACCTCCATGCCAGCTGTAATTTACCACTGCGAGATGGGATAGGGGGGGAGTGTGTACGTACAAGAGTGTGACAGTGTGTATTTGAGAGGGATTGACGCAGCCAGAAAGAGCCAGATTAGTAAGTCAGCAGTGTCTGATGGAGACAGACGGACAGGACGAAGGGAAGGCGGGAGGCGGCTGTGGTGTCGGCGGTGATGTGGCCGCATCACACTACAAGTGGAGAGGAGGGAGTTTTTCTAAGCAGCGGCCCTGATCCTGCTCTCTGCAGCGTGCCCACAATTCACACACATAAAACACACACAAGCTCTGTCAGGGAAGCCAAATCTCCAGCTGCTAATCTGATAATCCTGTGCAGATGGGTGTCCTGCAGCATGAACGGGGAAACTGTGATGCAGAGTGAGTATCTTCCACAGTGAGAGGATGAGTAGAGCTGCTGTTAAACCAGGAAATCCACCTTTCTTTTCTCTTTCCGTCACAGTTGTTTGCAGCATCATGAGTTGCTCTGGAATAATCTGCACAGGTGTAAACAGCAGCAGGGGGTGTTCATCCCTGAAACACTGTGATTGGGCATGTTTAGACTGATAAAGGTCACATTTTAATATATATGAATGCAAATGAAGATGATTGCAAGCTTAACGCAGCTGGATCGGACAGGATCATTTCATTATTTAAAAGTTGACTAAAAATGAATCGATCACTCAATTTTTGAGTATATTTTTGTTTGTTGGTTTTATTATACAATTTATAAAAAGACATGTAAGCAGATGAAGCTTCTATATCTGGTTGTTTAGACCCTTTAAACTTGTGAGAAAGGACCTATTTGAACCTTTTTTGCAAAGATTTATAGTTTTATTGTTTCCATTTTGATACATTTTTAAAAGGCAGAACAGTTAATTTTATCTAAACAATCACCAGACATGAATTTGTTATTTCAGGTCATCATTTGCTGGCTTTTCTCTACAACTGTCACAAAGTAAAAGCAATATTTTTAAAACTGACTGAATAGTGTTTCATGCATAAGCAACAACTTAAAAAAACATCAATGGGATGAGATTCTGGGGGATTTTACACCAGGTAGCCAGGTACCACTTGCTTGTAGGATTTTAGTCTTCTCCTTTCTCCCACGCATACCCACCATCTTTATATGGATGAACTCGTCTCGTGACCCCCTGTGTTACGTCCAGTCTCATGTAAATGTGAAAAACCACATGGCGAAAGTGTTTTTCTAAATAAACATTTCCATGGTTTCATTCCTGTTTTAGGTGATATGTAGGATGTGGGCGGGTCCGGCGGTAATGGGAGCACAGCTGAGCTTGCTAATAAAGAGCAACAATGTTGAGTCTTTGGTAAATAATGCTCCACTCAAAGAAGCAAATTCCACATTTTAGACAATGAAATAAAATGTAGTAAACACCTTTAGTTAGTTTTATTTCTCTTTTATGGAACAAGGCTTTCATAAATGCAAAAATAACTTTTTAAAAAATTGAACTGAGCTCATAAACCTTTTACTGCTTTAATTAAACCCAGCTTTATGGGTAAAATTACAAAGTAATCAGAAGTCACTTTACAGACTGAAGTAGTTCCAGCCTGTTCATTGTCCAATAAAAATAAGTCTGCATTAACCCAATAAGTAGTTTGTATTAACTGTGTCCATATCGACACTGAGCTTATGTGCACGTCACATTTCAGAGAACTTCGCTTTAAATGAACATCATTACAACGGTGTGCAGGAAGCCTTAAAAACATAACTGTAAAAACAAATTTAGCAAAGAAAAATCTAAAATAATGTATAAAAATACATGACATAATGTAAACATATAACAGTTCTGACAAAGATTTTACCTGCAGTTTTCTGGGAGTTTGTTCCTAAAACTGCTACAGCAATGGTCCTGTCCCAGCCTGTACCAGTACCCGCACTTCCACCAACGTGTCCCCCCCTCGTGAAATATTTCCTCTCCACTTTGCTGTTTAGGTGTAATAATATTAGTTTCCCTGTTACTTGAAAATACGCTTTGAATTTGTGAAAGTTATTTTACTGATAAAAGTAGTGATATTTACACACATTTATGGGAACAGTTTATTCACTTTCTGTTTTCAAAAAGTCACAAAGCAGTCAGATTAATGATCTCATATAGTTTAGATTCTAAAAGATAATACTTATTTATTCCTCTTTATTGAAAATAATGCAGTAAATTTACATAAAAGTTTATTCATTCATTAAAAACATGTGGCTTTTACAACAACTGAGATCATTTTAGAGAGACGGTGGAAATGATGTTCAGCTTTAGTTGATTTAGGTCTGAAAATGTGTCCTCTCAGGGCAGATATGTCCTGTTTTACCCACACTTGTAACCTACGCACTCGAACACTTATGCACACTTCGACCAAGTGCACACTTTGTGGAAAGCTGTAGGGTGTAGTGTGGGTGTTGGGACAGGGACTATGTTTTCCTTTGAATAAACATGGAGCTAGCTTCCTGGAAGTACACCTGACCCTGATGACCTGAGAGATAACAAAGCAGGAGATCCAGCTTGGCTCTCGAGCTAATCCATAAAAGTAAATGCTTAGCTAAGAAAAACCTCTTCATTGCTTACCTGATATTTTATAAATTATTATATTGCACCCAGTATACTTATTTAACTGCCCCTTTAACACCCCATCCATCCATCTTCTACCGCTTTGTCCCTGAACGGGGTCGCGAGGGGGCTGGAGCCAATCCCAGCTATCAACGGGCGAGACCTTTAACACCCCATTATTTTTTAATTTTTTGATTTATGATTTATGATACATGGCTGTTTTCATGTTTGTACAATTTTACCATTGTTATCTCATTTTAAACTGCTATTGCTCATCTAGTTGTCACTCATGTATTATTTAGGAAAAAAAACATTATTATAAATTATTCCTATAACTGTATATAAAAATATTACATTTGATCCTCGTGTTGAGTGAGTTCACAAGTTCCTCAACCTACAGCTTATTTCTTAGGATCTAATCCACTTTTTTCTGGATTGGATAACCCAAATCACCAAGTCACCAGAAGGCAGCGCCACAGTCATTTTCCACTTTGTCCGGATATTTAAGGGCTTATTCCTGATTACACATTCACATTCACTGTTTTGTAGTAACAGTGCATCTCTGGTTGTTATTGTTCTTACTGTTCTGAGGTTCTGGTTTCGAGTTGATTGTGTAAATGTGTCCTGTGAAATAAAGCATTTCCCGAGCAGTGGAGGACGTGCAGCTGACATCACTGAGTCACATGACTTTTGTTTTCCATGCAGCAAGCAGTCCAGTCTCAGACCAGTTAAAACAGGACAGATTGTAGTGTGTGGAGTATTCTTCCTGGTCAAAATGGTGATTTCATGCTCCGCATCCGGGTGTAGCAGCCTAATAGGCAGGGCCAAAAGAATGACCCGTCGTTCTACAGATTCCCGGTGTCACATAGCGAGACAACAGGGTTGCAGCTGTGAGACGAGAGGACTGGGAACCAGTGCTACCAATGTGTTGTGGTTTCACAAATACTATGAAATAAAATATAATGTAACTGGGCACTGTGGGTTTATTACTGGTCATAGATTTTTACATAAATACGGCACATTCTGCTGATACTAGAGACGGATATGGAGCGCTTAGTGATATATTAATGTAAACTTACCCGAGACATAATGAGATAGAGGTTTCTGTTGGGTACCATCCACAGATACTTGCTGTGTGTGTGTTTATGCTTAATCCATCCTTTATCCTGTGTCTATATGCTAGACACTCAACGGTTATCACTGGTATATGGCGACGTCAACAACTACAAACACATGACTGCACATCCTCTATAATCCAGGTGCCAAAAAAACATTGGCATGTTTGTGGATCTACCTATACATTTAGAGCAGGTGTTTTCACTGACAGACTTGTTTACCTGGCAGAAGACCTGTGCACATTAAATTCAGCTGGTTTGGTGACTGATCGGAACAGCTGCTGGACAGGATGTCTATTTTCTGGGCCAAGAATGTACATTTTGAGCTATATGCACATCTTTCAGTGGCACAAGGAGCAGATGCAGGCCTTTTTGGAGCTTAAAGCAAACTTTTTCAGAATGAAATATTTGGAAAACAAAATGCATAACTGTTGATTTCACACTGCGTTCCGGTAATATTCATGACTCTGGAAAAGAGGACTGAACACTGTGCTGTGGAGTCATGTTGGCCAGGTGCAGAGGGAGTTCTAGTTGAACTAGTTCATCTCATCACAGAGTCCAGTTGCAGAGACAGAAGATTTTATGGCTTTCAGCTCGATAAGTGACCAAGGACAAAGGTACTCATCTTCTTTAAATTCCTTTAATTATTGATGGGAGCTGCCCTTCCTTCTGGCTTTGGTACTTACAGTACAAACAAAGTAATGGGTTTCTTCTGTTTTTTGGATTTAGGTGGAGGAGAAAAAGCAGCATTGCTTTGTAGATGAGATGTGGGTTTGGCTGGATGGGAGTGATCTTAGAGGTCTGCTGCAAGTGATCAGGAAGTATTAAATGAATTGACATAACTTTCCCTATAGTTGTGGCCATTTGTATGTAATTTTCTAAACGGTTAAACTGGATGAAAAATGTGTTTTTAAGCTTAATGGAGCTTTTTTGATAAAAAAAAAAAAAAAAACTCCACCAAGCTTCATAAAGCCAGTGGCAAAAAACTGAGCTCAAACAAAAAATGTGTTTATCTTTGGATGTTTTTGCAGTACCGCTTGACTGGGTTAAGTTTCTGATTTCAACAGAAAGCATCACAGCGGGGTGCAGGAAGCATTAAAAATAAAATAGAAAAATAAAAAAAAAAATAAAAACAGGAGAATTTGGTCAGAGCTTAGATTAGATTATGATCCCCTGATAACACTTTTATGTAGATTGGTTGTTATCAGCATATCTATGGTAACATATTTTATTGTTTTTCATCATTTGATGGATTGGGAACATGTAGATGTTGAATTGCAGTGCACCCAGATAGGAACTCTGGGGAACTCCACAAGTTATTTTAGTTTACTAATATAGTTGCCTTTAGACACAGAGTATTATAAATATGACTCAAATCAATTAATGGTAGTGCCAGAGAGTGCTATCCTGTTTATCGGCCAGTCTACGATAGAAGACGTTGTGTACCATTAAAGATTTATTACAGTCTGAACCTCTGCTGTGCTGCAGTACCGTTTGCAGCTTCAGCTCCAGTTATTTCTTTTTTAACACAGCCTGCCTACCTTTAAGTGGACATGACAGAAGCTTAAAAAGACTGTAAACGTGGGATCAAACCATAAATATGGACTTCACTGGAAGGATATTTCACAACATGTGCTCCCTTTGTACCGAGTGCGGCACTCAAAACAGTGACACAAAATATTCATTGTTTAACTTGTATATGCATAGTTAATATCTTTTATTATGTCAAACATTTTGCAATGTTTTGCTATAAAAACAAGTTTATCATCAACTTTGATTCATCCCAAACACTGAACAATACAAGAACACGTTATTAGATCCCTTTTTACCGGGATGGGCTGCCTTAATTCATAGTGTGAGTCGACATGGTGTGGAAAACATTGCTCATGATGACATGAAGCATCACACAGATGCTGTACATCCATATTTGCTGGAATAAATTTGGGGCAAGCAAAACTACAGATGTCTGTCATATTTAGGCCAAACATTTATTTGCTGTCTAGAAAGTCACCTAAATTCTGTTTCTTCTTCATTCTGAGGCTCAGTTTGAGCTTCATCAAGTCACTTTCACCATGTCAACAAGGCTTAATGTAACAAGGTGCTGCCGTGTGATTGGCTGAAGTGTACCTCTTCATTTCGTTCAGACATTTTAAGACAAATTTAAAGCCTCAGACTTTCATCATGCAGCATATGTTGTACGGTAGCAGCGTTTGTGGGTGTAGTGCAGTTTTATCCCAAAGTTTTGGTAGAATTCTGTGATATTCAGAGAGAAGACATCAGGACTGCGACAGCTTACTGCATCTCTGATAGAAAACCAATTGGATTTGGTTTTTGATACAGCCCTCAGTGCCAGCATCTTTCACTCTGTGACACAGAAGCAAATACACTCCTGGACACACACACACCACACACAGAGATGCAGTGACATACATAACTGGGGCAATAAAAAAGAGGCCGCTATAGAAGTTTGGTGAGAGATAATTGTCTCATAAGTCAGTAAGCACAGCTGTCGTCAAGGTCAGGTTTCATTTATGGACACACATCACCGCTCTTAGTTTTGTCTCTGTGTCTTCTCCAATCTGTGTTTTGTCTTTTTTCTTCCCCCCTCTCCTCTGTCAGAGCCTCCCCTGTACCTCTGCTGCTCCCCTGTCACTCCCCTCCGTCCTCTCTTTCTGCATGGTTGGGCTTCTGGATTGCTCATGCTCCTCGATGAATATTAATGGAAGAGCTTGGGTATTACATGAAAATGAACTGTTTATTTACAGAGACTCTTTCTCTCACTTGGCTTTATGGGAGCTTGGCGGGGGCTAGCTAAACACTGCCAGGCTCCCAAAGTATGAGAAATGAAACAGGCCAGAGCTGTGTTAAACAGAATTCGGTCCAACTGTGGCCAGCTTAAGCGAAGCATTCACACCTTGGAACATCCCAACAACAAAAGGATGATCTGTTTGGGTCCAGGAGATGAGTGGGAAATGTCTCAGGTGGGTCCACAAACACTCCAAGTTGGATTTTGGCTGTTTGTGTGAAGTTTTGAAAGGATTGGTTCACACAGAAAAGCTTCACACAGCTTCAGGGAAACGTTTTGGCGGTGAGATCATAAACGAGTTCAAGAGACAAAGATAAGGCAAAAAAATGGTAGACTGCAGGAAAAACATGGAAATAAAACAAAAATATGTTTTTATCTAACTGGGACTGTTTCATAATTATCTAAATTTAGTTTTAACAGATATCTTTTGGTCACATAAATGTCAGGTACAACTAATTCTTTCACTTCCCAGGTGACCAACTGTAATTAAGTGCATCCAAGTATAGATTTCTGGTATCCTTTCCATTCTTTCCTTAAAGACATGTCAGAGTAATGATTTGATGAAGCTGCCAATCTGCTACATAGAGATTATGCTACATGTAGCTGTTATATGAAATAATTATTAATCAGAAATCTAATGCGGACTTATTTCTGTATATGTAAATCTTTATGGAGCTAAAATGCTTGACTGGACATTTCCTGAAGACTCAACTCTTGAACATTCCTGCAAACTGGGAACGAATTTAAATTAATTTAGTCCATATAAAGTTGAGAAAAGAGTCTGTCCCAGCAGGCGAGAGGCAGGGTACAGCTTGGACAGGTCGCCAGTCCATCACAGGGCAACTACTCGCTCACAGTCACACTAAGGGATCATTTAGAGTGACTCATACCATATAATACTGAAGAAAAGGTGCAAAACAAGGTTAAAATCCCAATATGGCAAAACCTATGTGCCCTGGGTGAGCCTGGGAACCTGGGGCAAATTTTACCCCAGCTAGTAGAGCTGCTCATTTTTGTGCATTTTATTTTAGCTACTGGCCCTGTAAGTAACGAAGTGATGAAAACATTAGTAAAATAGATGCTTATTTCCATCTTTTTGGTCCCCCAGTTGTATCTTAAATGTAGTTCTTTTATGACCTCCTGAATAAAGTCATCTTATTGAGAGTGTAAAGACTATTTTAACCATCAATCATCAAGATTAACAGCGAGGAGGCAGATTTCTGTTATTGGTTGTGAACGACCTGTCCAGGGTGTACCTCACCTATTGTCAGCTGCGACCCCGTTCAGGGAGAAGCAGTAGAAAATGGATGGATGGATGGATAGATGTGTGCGTATATACGTATATATATATATATATATATATATATATATACCACTCTCCTCCACCTCGCCATGCCCACTGTTGTCTGAAAGTAAAGTCTGAAGTCAGAGAACTCTGAACTGCCCTCCAGTGGATGCCCTTGTCTAACAACCCTGGAAGCATCATTCCCACATTGGAGTTGTTGGCAACATTTAAAATAGACATACTAATTGTCTGGTTGTAGGTTTTGACTTACTTTGTAAAAAAGACAACAAAACCAAGTGATTTTGTAGATTCACAAGATCAAAAGCTCATTTTGTGTCTTAATTGGCTCAGAAATACCTAAAAATCTGTAAAGACACACTATAGAACACTATGTAACCCTATTTTCCCAGTGATCCTCTCATTCCCAATGTTAAGTCCATCATCCATCTTGTATCCTACCTGCATTCTGAGATCTCTCAAACCAATAAAAGTCAGTCTACCTCTTTTTATCTGATAATGTTTTCTGAAGTTTCCATTAAAAAGTTGTGGTTCCTTAACTTTAGAACGCAGCTGGAAAGTGATAATTCAATGCACATAATAAATGTCACTATACCATTAAAAATGTTCAGAACAGGGAGTATTTAAGGTCAAATGGTTGTGTGAAACAGACAGCAGGATCTGTAGCACAATGTAGTTTGCCAAATATGCACGCTATATTAAATTCATATTCAATTTTAAAAAATGTACTTCTACATTTCAGAATTAAGTGAGGTGAGCTAAATAAACTGTTGAATGAAGTAAACCTACAGATGTTACACTATGAAAATAAGCTGTAGGATGATCGATTTAACTGATCAATTAACATTAATCATAGAATGTAATTAGTCTGCAGCTTTGTGTATTTCTCTGCTGTCTGTAAAAGGAACAAGACTACATTCAATGTTGATTTTAATAGCTATGTGCAGACATGAGCAAAGAAAAGGACACTTGCATCAGATGTGAGCTGAAGTGAAATGTGCATAATAAAGAAAGGCTCTGGGAAGTTACATCAATCCACTTTCTGTTTTTCAAACCAGGTTTGCAGGGAGTCTGAACACTTTGTCATTGCTTATCAGGCATGATTGTTTTAAAGATCAATGTTCAGATCAGCAAATATGTTCTAAATTTATCCAAAAGCTTTTAATATAAACTAAAAGTTATTTGAACCTACAAAAAAACTTTCAAAACTAATAATTGTGTGAAGTGGAGCCAAAAACCTGCATCTTAGTATAGGTGCACCAGCTGTTCTGTGGGTTTTAGATGTTTCCCTGCTGCAACACACCTAATCAAAATCACACGTGATCCAGAAAAACAGCTTGTTGTCAAATTCTGTAACAGCTTCTTCATGATTTATTAATAATTTGACTCATGTATGTTGGTAGCAGGTAAACATGGCTCAGCAGGTCCACAGCTGTTGATCCCAATCACTGTTCATAATCCCTATGCTAAATATTTTTAATGGCTTTAAACAAACAATATTCTAAACTTTTAACACTGAATAATAAAACAAACACTTTCTGTTCAAGTAAATATTCCTTACATTACATTCATTACTGGGTAAACAGACCCCGTAAAACGACATTGTTTACAGTTTGGTCCCAGTTTAATATCGTCGTGGTAACGTCCCATTTTATGCAAACTGTGTTCACTAAAGGTCTCATTCTTCTTAACACATTCAGTAAAGCCAAACTGATGGAGTTACATAGTAGAAATGTATGAACTACAGCTTATCAATTCAATTCAAACTTTTTGAATTAGGACAATGCATATTAATCAACATGTCAGCAAGTAAGCATCGATGTAAATACGCCAGAATTAGCACAATAGCCAAATTACATCTGCTGTCCTAAGGCAGGCTCCATAAAATAGTCCACATACAGATACAAACATACTATCAAGTGTAGAGGTAAATTATGTCTTTTTTTTTTACTTTTCCACAATCTAAAACCATCCATCCATCTTCTTAACCACTTAAGAATGGCTGCTGGGATAGGCGAGGCACCCTGTACAGGTTGCATTTAAAAACCAATCAAATCTAAAACGTTACAAAAAACTGTTCAAACTAACAGTGTTTAGTGACTTTGTAATACAATGTGTCATTTTTTGTAACTTTCAAGAAAAAAAAAGAATCCTCTGTGATAAATTAGGTGATTCTCAAGTGATACCTGTGTGGATACGCTGGAGTAGCTGATGCTGAAAGGCTTTAAGAAGAAATGCTGCATGACTCAAAAAGCTTTGAGCTTACACTTTCCCTTCCATGCTCGAAAGTGTTTCCCTTTACATGATGGATGATTGTGGGGAATTAAAGGATGTTGAAGTTAGCTATGATTTGTAATGTGATAAAGAATAATTCTACTGCTTTTACAGGAACTTTTACCATATTCGACCAGAGGCCTGTACTACAATGTGTGATTAACACACCAGAGTTCTCTCTGTTACCTGGGTTGACTTACCCAGACATTCAGGAAGTTGTACTATGAAGTTGGCTATAAATCGGTATCTCAATCCAGGGTTTTCCCAATTATCCCTGAAGTTACCCTGATAAGAGAAAATCCAGCTTTGTAGTGCACGCCTCAGGTTTTATTCATAAACTAGAAGACCATGGTTTGGTAAAATAGAAGCTTTGTGAAGCACCGAATCACTTTGACACAACGGTTGTGAAATCGACTCACTGCTCTGAAGCAACTGATCTTATCAAACAGGACTTCCTGACAGGATGGCTGTCATCGGTCTCAGAGTCTTATATTGATCTAAAAAGGGAATATTACCAAATGTGCATTCCAGATTTCTCTTGTCATTATTGTAAACAATAAGAGGTTGTTGCTAGCTTATTCTGATTTAGCTAGTATAGGATTATGGAGTAACATAAACCAGTGTAACTAATCATTAATAAAAATCTTTTCCAGCTGAATATGGGTTTTGAGAAGGGGACAAAAATGTTCTTATTTAGATTTATTTAGAGATAAAGATTGTTTTACTGTATTTATGACTATGTAATCTACAGCACTGAAACCTCAACACATGGCTGACATAAAGCGGTCTTTAAGCAAAGTTTGCTTGCCTGAATTTTTTTAATAGTAAAAAATGCCAGTAAGAGACATGTTGAAGCATTACTTCTGCCTCCAGGCAACATTAGATTAGGTCTTGTTAAAAAAAAAACTTTATTTAACATTTATGCTTGATGCAAAGGACGAATATGCAGACAGACAGTTTGGTTGTTTCCTGTGTCTGTTACGCTCATATGTAGGTCTGTTTTTAAGGGATTTGTCCACAAGTGGATGGACTGATTTAGCAACGATGACAACTTAAAAGGATAATATTTAACTCTTATGATGTCCAGATTTAGTCTATTCTGGACAGGATATGATCTACTGTGGTCACAGTTCCCAAAAAACTGTGCAATCAACTTTTATGCATAATGAAAAATTGGATGAACTGGATGTTCACACAATTATTGTGATAAAAAGGTAAAGCAAATGTTTCGTTTGGAGGTGTTTTACCAGCATTGCTTCTTTTCTCCATACAGACCTTTGATGAATCAAAGCCGAGCTGTGTCAACAGTTCGCATGTTTAGTCTGACAAAACTAGACTTTTTTTTAAAACAATGTATATATGCTCTCCATATGTTATAAGATAAAGAAGACTCAAAGTAAAGGAGCCATGACACGTAAGAGGTCATTAGCAAGTAGCAAAGTTTTAGAGAAGTTTATTTAAACAAAAAATAAATTAAATAAGTGAAAGGCCAAAATTAAGGAGAGGAGCAGACTCCAAACCAGCCAAGCTGAGCTGTAGAGTTTGGGCTGTTTCTCAAAAACCTAAACACCAAAACTAAAACTTGACTGCTGGTGACTCCAACTTTAGAGAAGACCCAATTTTGTTGTTGCACTGGCTTCAGTTGGACAACACCCCACTTCTTGGCTTTTACCATCCCACCAGGGTCCATCCTGCCAATCACAAATTAAATAGCAAACGGCGGACAGAGGCATGTTGAGAACATCCATGCCTCCTTTCTCTTCTGCTTATCCAGGGTCAGTTTGCCCTCTCATTCATAGACTAGTAAACTGTGATGAGGATGGTGGTCCATTCCAGTAACCAGATTCAGCTTTAGTCATAGTGAATATCTTCATTGCTGAGTATGTGAAAATTGATGATCACTTTAGTGCTTCCTGTATTACATTACATTAGAAATAAGCTGGTTTCTGACTGAGTTTCAGTCTTTTTTAGTCTGATGAGATTTCCATGAGCCATATCAGTCTGTTGTCAATGAAAATGTCCTAAAAACAAGAGGACATTTAGCATAATTCATCTCCCAACATTAGCTGACATTTAAAACACTAAACATTTTCCAGGAGACTGTAAATGGAAAACAACGGTCCATTAAGCCTTCCCTCTGCCTCTCACCTTCTGCAGCATCCTGCCTGCTTTTTAGACGTTGGAGGCGTTTTCTTTTTGCTGATGTCAGGAACTGTGTTTTAGGCCACAAGCAAACAGTGTGAGAAATGGAGTAGTGCTTATTGTCCTGATTTTCTTCTCTTTTTCACTATCCTCTGCTACACCAGTCATGGCTCATCTGTTGTCATGACAGCAGTCTGGAAGATTTGAGTTTTTCATCATTTGAAAATGTCATTTTTTTATTACTGGTCAAATTTCTATCTTTATGGGTGAATTTTCAAAACATAAATGTAAATGATAATAAAAAATACTTAAACATTTAGCACAATTAAAAACATAGTCGCTCTTGCCTTGTTGGATAAACAGTACATTCACCATCATGTCGACCTTACCACTGCCTGGTTGGACACTTTTTTCTAGCACCATCTTAATTTTTGGTGTGACAGATTGAACAAGATGTTTAAAACATCAAGAGTTTGCTCCAGAATATCCCACTTCACCACATTTTGATGAGAATCTCCCCTTCGACTCTATCCACGATGAGAGTCTTCGTTCCACATGATGAGAATCTCCTGTTAACCCTTTCAAGTTGATCACACCTTCAGAAGCACTTGATCCATTATCTGCAGTTTTTATGCTGTTTTGTGCATAAATATTATACTTAGACCCTTGAAAATGTACACCATGATCCCTAGGACATTTATGAATATTCTGAAAATGTCAAAAAGGTTGTTCATTATAATTTGCTCAGATTTTTTAATAAATAGATGTGAAATTTATTTTCTTTTCTTTTTATGAGCCCATAACTTTTACATTCATTTGACACAATTATAACACGGATTTGATGAAAGCTCAGGTGGTTCTGGAAAAAAAGATGTGAAATACATGATAGTGAGTTACAAGATGACTTTTTTATGAGCTATAATACAAAAACATGTCCAGGTGAGGATTACTCCAAAAAACCCCTTCAGACTTGGAAGGGTTAAACCTCATCTATAATAAAAATCTCCCGTTCTGTTGCATACATGATGAGAACATGATAAGGTCAGATCTGATACACGTCTTCATCATTTCTACATGTGTTTACCTGCTGCTGTGTGATATTTGTGTGACCTAGCAGTTAAAATGGCTGAACGAGTTTATCTCTGTTTTAGAAAATAAATAAATTTCTTTAAATGAAGAAAATATGTAGAAATGGAAGAAGATAGGCTGTGATGGACTGTTGACCTTTCCAGAGTGTACCCTGCCTCTCGCCCAATGATACGCTTCAGCCACCTGCAACCCTTCATCTGCAGTAAGCAGTACAGAAAATAGATGAAGGG
>JBAMHV010000023.1:19737921-19749423 GCA_037177535.1 Pseudomugil gertrudae
ATCCTCTCCCCCAGCCTGAACCCCAGGTCTATGGGATTATCCTCTCCCCCAGCCTGAACCCCAGGTCTATGGGACTATCCTCTCCCCCAGCCTGAACCCCAGGTCTATGGGATTATCCTCTCCCCCAGCCTGAACCCCAGGTCTATGGGACTAACCTCCCCCCCAGCCTGAACCCCAGGTCTATGGGATTATCCTCTCCCCCAGCCTGAACCCCAGGTGTATGGGACTATCCTCTCCCCCAGCCTGAACCCCAGGTCTATGGGACTATCCTCTCCCCCAGCCTGAACCCCAGGTCTATGGGACTAACCTCTCCCCCAGCCTGAACCCCAGGTCTATGGGACTATCCTCTCCCCGAGCCTGAACCCCAGGTCTATGGGACTATCCTTTCCCTCAGCCTGAACCCCAGGTCTATGGGACTATCCTCTCCCCGAGCCTGAACCCCAGGTCTATGGGACTATCCTCTCCCCCAGCCTGAACCCCAGGTCTATAGGACTATCCTCTCCCCGAGCCTGAACCCCAGGTCTATGGGACTAACCTCTCCCCCAGCCTGAACCCCTACTCCCGAGGGGGCCATCCATGCAGCATCGCCCACCAAACATTACATGACCCACCTCTTGAAAGTTGTTTGTGTCCTGTCAGTGTTATGTATTTTGTTTTGATGAATACGTGTAATTAGTGCAGCAACAAGGCCATCCTAATGGCCCCCTCACCACACCCAGCATCACATACTTGCCTTCCAACACAGAGCCCAACCACACTTTGATATCTGCAACTAAGACAAATTATTAAACAAATCTGTTAAATTTGCAGCTATTAAATAAAGTTTATCCTCTTTTCGAAATACATAAATTACTGTATACAAGCAAAACATGATTGCTAATTATAGCAATCATATCCATTATATCAGCAGACAATGATGGAACAGCGTGGGGAAAGTATGAGAACTGAAATTCCAGAGCATTAATGGAAATACGCCTTTTCTCAAATTCACAATTGCTTACTCAATAGCAGACATAAATAAATCCATTTTAAACGATTCATCTTTAATATTGCTGCAAGATTTTATTAAATACATTTTACCCTGATGAATCCCAAATCAGCTGCAGGATCACTGTTGCACTCTTTCTGCGAACGTTTCACTATGCAAAGACTATGGTCAAGCTTTTTTTGTCTGTTTTTAATTTCGGGGTTATCAGAGAAATAATTCCAGACAGATTATGGGTGCTTAATGGAAACACAGAATCTTCCACAACTGCTGAGGATGGCTTTGCTTCTGGGAAAAATATAGGCTGAAGTTTTAGACTCTTATTTGACTAGTCGATGCAACAACCTTGGAAAAAATATTTTCTAAAATCTGGAAATATATTAAGGTGTCCAGCAGGTGCAAACGGACTGCAAATACAGAAACTTGAAAGCCTCGGCTGGGGAGAGGTCCAACTAGAGACCTTTCTGTGTGGAGTTTGCATGTTCTTCCTCCCACAGACATGCACCTTGGGGATAGGCGGACTGTAGACTCTAAATTGCCAAAAGGAATGAGTGTGTGAGTGTGCATGGTTGTTTATCTATGTGTGTATGTGTGTGACTGGCAACCTGTCCAGGGTGTACCCTGCCTCTTGCCCGTTGTGAGCTGGGAATGGTTCCAGTCCCCGCCCTCCTTGTCTTCTAAGCTGCTTGACACCAACTGAATTATTTTAGCATGAAAGGGCACCTTACTCATAACATGAGTTTACAGAGCAACAAGATGATTCCCTAAAAGCTATCCGCTAAGTAATTCTGTCATATGTCAGCATGGTGTGCTGTATGTGCTTTGAGGCACATGCACAAATGGAGGACAAAAGAAAAGACAGCTATCAACAGTACCTGAGAGATGCATCTGGACCTCCTGTTGGTCCGCATGTCCCCCAGAGCCTCATAAGACTTAAGGTTAAATGCCACATCTTTGCAGGTTGCCATTAAATTTCCTCATTCTGCTGATTTATCCCAAACAAAACTATACAAACCTATTTCTCCACTGTATTCGGACAGTAATCAGTTGTCTAAACTTCATAAATAGTATTTCTAATTAAATGAATCTCTCAGTGCTGAACTTTCTTTTGCATTTCATGTCCTCAGTCCTGTTGTGTGCAGCTTGTGCAGTCGCTTTAACCTGAGAAATGAATGGCCAGCATAGCCACACATTTCAGATGATGTGCTCCTTGGTAACATGGAGTCATTTGGGAGAGAAATTGAACTTTTTTTTCAACTCAAACTGCATGTAGTGTCAGTCACATGCATTTACCTCTGAAATCTGCATCTCTATTGTCTTTATCTGCCTCCATCAGTCTCTTTCTCTGATGATGATGATTGTAACTGTGTGGTGAAGTCGGTCTGGCAGGCCTGAATGTTATGAACATGAGGACTTATGAACCTCTTTGGTATTGTGTCGTTTACTGTATAGTGCCATTTTATGATTGCTTTCTTTCAAATGTGTAACAAGAGCTTTGCGTGAAAGAGAATAAACTGATTTACAGGCTGAGAGTCTCAGAGTACATTGGGCTTCGTGCCATCACCTCTTTTTTTTGTGAAGAAATTGAATGGTTACATTATGGATGCATGGACACCGTAGATGTGGACTGTGGGGGAAGGTGGGTATTGAGATTAGAGTGTACCTCGGGGGCTGTAGAAATGTTATAAGAGAGGACTAAAGTGATTTTTTGGTCAACCCTAGAGTTTCTCTCTCTTCGTGTTGGAACACCCATTACATTACATTTCAGTTCTGAAATCTGTCGATGGAAAATTTTCTAAAAAAAATCTATAAAATCTCACAAAGATGATAGAAACTGGACGTTTTCTGTTACCTAAGCCCATTAAACATCACCTAAAGGTTTCATTTAAATATTGTGCACAATTATATATTTCATGGATTAAACGTCTAATGGAAATTTTCTCACCAGCTACAAAATTCCATCCAGTAAATTTACAGGTTTGCATTTTGTCAAACTAATCTCAGCTTTTACATAATCTGGGTTTCTCCATCGCAAATCGTCGAGAAACATTATGTGTCAATACTGCTAATGAATATAAAGATGAGACAGTTTGAGAAACAAATATGGAAATAAAGCTGACAATGGGTGTAATTAACTTTAGGAAATTCACCATGAGAAAATAAATAAATTGTGCCTAATACGTTTGTTTGCATGAATAAGTTGCATGAGAACAATGCAGTAAATTCCATTTTCCTTCTTTGTGTTGGGATCAAGGCAGACAGACAAACTGGGAATAGTTTGTGAGGCAGCCCTCAAATTTAGTGGAAAACACAATGAATATTCACAAAAGGTTCTTAATTCCACTTTGAATTACGTCAAAGATTTAATTTGCTTAAATTATAATAATTATTGGATGTACAACAATGACTAATAGAATTTGCAGCAACACTCATCCTGATTATTTCTACAAATGCAGCATTAACAGGCTGTTAAACATTTTAATCCAGATCAACAACAATAAAGACCCGTAATATGGATCCACGTGGGAAAAATGGCCAAACAAAGCTGGAATGAAGCCCAGAGTGACTTTACTCGCACAGCATTAACTCTAACAAACATCTGCGCTCCCACATGACTCTCTGGCCTGAATTTGCCCTCAATGTACCACTTCCCATTTACTTTGTGCCCCCTCCCAAAAACTCTACATACTGATTTAATAGCCTCAGGTGGGATTTAACACAAGGAAAGCCTCTGCTCTGCAGCACTGCCCCAGCAAATCACTCCCAATGTGGGAGTATCAGCAGGGTTACAACCCCACAGAGGGGCAAGTGTAACAAAGTGTCGCGTCCTGCCGGCACACGTGCGCTGCCATTTGCCTCACAGAGGTGCTAGTAGAAGTAAAATTGCAAGGATCACCTCTGATATTTGGGGGGCTGAATTTCTACATTGATGGAAATATTTACATTAACTGACCTGAATGCATTTTCTATACCATTTCTTCCACTTCAGGGTGGTGGGTAGCTGGAGCAAATCATCAAGCAAAAGGTGGAGTACACCCTGGACAGTATGATCTGACAATAACGTGTGGCGCATTGCCTGACTGGGCGGCTTAGGGGGGAAACAACTGTATAAATGATGCTTGGTTCAGGAAGTGTAAAATAACATTACTCACATCTAATATTCAGTAATCAAACATGCAGTAGAATTAATAACCTTAATTACTTTAGTTAGGCTGTAACTCTGGTATTAACTCAGTAGTTTTTAAGTGGCAAATAGCAAATTACTGTAATGTAATTTCAATCCAATAATGTAATAAACTGATGTAAGACAGTGATGCTATACTCTATACTGTATTAGTTAGTATTAAAGTTATTATTAAAAATGTAATAACCTCAGCTAATAAGTAAATAATATAAATACAAGTAAATTTAAAAATACAGAATCTGATCAAAATACAGACTTTGTGCAGTTTGCTCATCAGAAATAGAAATGGTAAATGAACGTTCTTATGTGGCTTTTGCAGTCATATTGATCATTTAAGTCGCTTCACACTCCATTCACACATGGGGGGGGGGGGTTGTTTGTCCTGTCTAGGCTACCCCACAAAAAAGATGGGAAACAGCTGTGGTATATAGATAGATAGACACTCATCTGTATATCCAGTAAAGTGAATGCAATCTGGGGTTCAGTGAAGACTTCTTCCAACAGGGTTTTCTCACCATTTGTTACATCATGTGTAACTCCACCAGCAGAGGCTCCAGCCTCCATCACTGCTTGTTTTATAACTTGTGATTACACATGTAGTTACGTTTTTATGCTGAAGTAGATTAAAAAAGACATAAAATCAATACAAATAAACTCCTTAAACGTGATATTAGCTGAAACAATTTGGAGCCCTATTGCCATGCCAGTTCCACTTCTGATTGTAATAAGATACCGTGCTGCTTTGCGGTCTTAACAAAGCATGGAGGATAACCCTTAATCTGAAAAGTGCAAGCATCCACTCTGATTATCAGACCTTATCGTTTATCTCCACATCCTGAAGCTTTCTCTGAAGCAGCAGCACTCTTTGTCACAGCTGCTCGTCACCAGAATTTCATTTCATCTGCTGATTTTACATCCTCACGATTGTGTTTCCAGCAGCCTCCATTCAGCTGATTAACAAACATTTTCAGATCAAGCATCAAGAATCATTCAAAGTAAATAAATTCAATTAAAAGTTCAAAGTTCAAAAGCATTGTTATAAAAATCCCCTCAAGTGTTGTTCTGTATATTTTTTCTTATTTGGTTCTTCAGCTGAACTCAGTGGAGGAAGGTAATTGACCTGCAGTTTGTATAAGACTGGCAGATAACAAGTTCTTCAAGTGGCAATTACTGATCAAAAACCAATTGACAGAATGCACACACCAATGGCATGGTGGTATATGGTTTGTCGTTGGCAGGCAGAAAACAAATATCCAGTTTCACATCAGAAGACAGCCTCTGCTCTGTTAGTAGATACTCGACACATAGATGTTCCAGGCACTGCCTTTTGTGAGAAAGGGCTCTGAGGGGTGGAATGAAAGCCATCAAACTGCAAGAGATAGTTCCTGATAACCCACACTGCACAGCAGAAGCAGCATCTAACTGAGCAAATCTGGCCGTAGTGGAAACCTCCCCCAACCTATGTGTGAAATATTAGCCTCTGCTCTGAAACACCAATCTGATATTTTTCCACTTTACTACACAATACTGCTGTTTCTACTTTGTAGTTTACCCCCCAAGGTTTGCACATATGGAACAATGAGCACATTGCACCAGTTTGACTCAAAGTTAGTTTATTTTATTTGGTTTTTATTTCGAAAAAATTTCCTCCTCCAACCACAAAGAAGTCAAACATATTATCATTATGTGATTTCTTTAAGCTCACAAAGTGGGACAAAGAAAAAAAGTAGACCTACATCAGTTTTCCTGATATGTAGGAAATTATCTTCTGACATTTAAAATAAAAACTGCATGTTACCATGGCAACTGAAGTTAAGAAGCTTGTTTCAGCCTTGGACTGTGTTGTCCCTAATGAAGCATCTGAGATGTTACTTTAATTTCAGTATGGATCAGAAACACAGCTTTAAAGGTCAGGGAGTTAAATTTTGCTATACTTTATTGTTAATTTATTACCCGTTATGACTAATTATGACTATCTGCTGGGAACGTTGGTGGGACACCAGCAGTGACGGATGCCATCAAGGTGAAGAAGGATTCCTACTAGGCCTTTTTGGCTTGTGATACTCTAGAGGGAGCTGATGGGTATTGACAGGCAAAGCGGAATAAAGCTTTGGCTATTGCCAAGACAAAAACTTCCAAATGGCTTTGAAGAGATTCTGGCCTATCACCTGCCGACTTTACCAGAGATGTTGTGTGTCGGTGGACAGAAAACTTTGAAGACTTTAATCTTCTAAAAAAGAACCTGAACCCGAGGTGGGCGGTGGGCTGTCTCTCTGGGGCTGAGGATGCTGAGACGATTAAAGAGTTGGTGGTGGATGAGATCCGCTTGAAGTTTCTTAGGGCTCTGTCTGCTGTGGGACTGTCCTGGCTGACAAACCCCTGCAGGATTGTGTCAACATTTGGGACAGTGTCTCTGGCTTGGGAGACTGGGATGGTGGTCTTCTTCTTTAAAAAAGGGGGACAGAGGGTGTGCTCCAGACTATAGGGGCTCACACTCTACAGCCTCCCTGGAAACGTTTTGTATGAGCTTGTTCAAGTCTTGTACAAGCTGTCTCGTCCCTGTACAACAAGTGTCAGAGTATGATCTGTATTGCCAGCACTAATTCAGATTAATTTCCAGTGAGAGTTGGTATGCGCCAAGGCCGCCACGTATCACCAGTTCTATTCTTAACTTTTATGGACAGATTTCTAGGCACAGTGTAGGCGTTTTTGGGTCTGGTTTGGTAAACTCAGGATTTGGGTCTCTGGTTTTTGCTGATGATGTGATTCTTTTGGCTTCATCTGATTGTGATCTCCAGCTTTTGGTCTATGTTCTTACCCTCTCTTATGGTCTCAAGCTGTGGGTAGTGATCAAAGGAACAAGTCGCAAATACAGTTGGCTGAAATTAGTTTTCTCTGCAGGGTTCATCTCTCCAATACACATTATGTTTCACAAATTTGATTTACATCTGAAAAGTTTTGCATTACATTTTTTAATCAGGAACCACTGGTAGAAGCATAAAACAGAATAAAACGTTCACTTTTGTAGCTGATCAGGGATGAGCAGAAACATGTCAGAAGAAGGGAAAGAAAGAAATGACAAAACGATATGAATGAAAGAAAACAGAGGACTGGAGAAGGGAAAGAGACAAGTGAAACAGAAGAGCAGGATAGATAGATTGATGTACAGAGGGGGAAAAGACAGATGAAAGATGAGGACAGGATGCATAGAATATGAGCGGAGGAAAATCCGATGAGAGAAGAGGAAGAGGAAAAGACATGAAAAAGTGAATAAATGGTGGAAAAGGGCAGAATGAACAGAGGAACTGCAGCAATGAGAAGAGAGGAAGTGGAAGGAGAGCAGCACCTCTTGGATGTGACGTTACAGAGTGTTTGATGGGCACGTTTTTAGTTTCAGACAAAAGTGGTCTGCTGTGCTGCAGGACCAGAGTCTCCTCTGTCTGTCTGAATGTGTCTGACACAGTTCATGTTCAGAGAAAGGCTGAGGCGAAATGCCTGTGTGGTGTTACTGCTCACTGTCAAAAACGTCTAGAAGAGCTCCGCAGGCCTGCAATTACACACACACACACACACACACACACACACACACACACACAGAGAAAGCTAAATAATTCAGTTTCATCTGAGAAACAACAAACAGGCTAGGCTGATGTTCTAAAATTTATTTTATATTTTGTTAACCTGTCAATTAATAAGTTATCTTTGGAAAAATCCTAGACACACACCTTATCTCTCTCTCTCTTACACACACACACACACACATCAGAGTGCTCACAGTGACAGCTGTTGGTATTAAGTGGCAGTGTGATGGATGGGGTTCAGACAGGATGGCCCTCATAACCTCCCCTTTATTTACCCTCCACTGACTGACAGGAGAGGAGGATGAAGAGGAGTCACCAAGAGGGGAAGACTGGAGAAAAGAAAGGAGAGGATTGCAAAAGAAAAGAAGAAAAAAGGAGGAGATAAGAAAAAAGGAGGTGGATAAAAGAGGGGAAGAGACAAATGGGAGAAAGGTGTAAAACGGCCAAAGAAAGGAAGGGAGGAACATAGAAGAAAAGAAAGAGACATGAAAGGTGGAAAACACATTAAATAAAGGCTTGAATGGAAGATGGGACGAATAAAAAGAAGGAGAGGATAGAAGAGAGGAGAGATGGGTGATGAAGGGATAAAACAGATGAGGAAAGGAGTATGAAGAAAAACATGGAGAGAATGTAAATGAAAGAAAAGACAGAGAGGAGCTGAGTGGAGGGGTGGATAAAGAAAGAAACATGGAATGCATGAAAGAAGAAAAGAAGGAAGACAAGCAGAAGAATGACACAATGAGAGGAGGAAGAACAGAAGAAAAGAGACAGTTAAGAGGAAGAGGAGCCGTACAGGAAGAGGAAGTGTAAAGAGAAGAAAAGCCGAGGAAAGGTGAAAAGAAAGAATAAGGAAATTAAATATAAACAGAGAGCTTTGGACTTGAAATAGATGACAGAGGGGAGAGGCAGAGTAAGAATGAGAGGAGAAGAAATGGCAGCAGAGAAGAGGGAAGATGAAAGGAAGGAGATGAGCTGGGAAGGGTTGAGGAGGGAAGGACGAGGGAGAGAAGTCAAGTCCGAGTTAGACCAAGCAAGGAGATGAAAGCAGAAGCAGCTGAGTGGAGGTTAAGAGAAAGAGAGCAGAGGGGATAAATAAGGTTGAAAGTTGGATGGAGGGATGAGGGTGGAGGGATCTTAAAGAAGCACTTAAATGGAAAAAAAAGAGTGAAATTGAAAAATATTCCTCTGGGTTGACAGTAACCCTGTGATGATGGGTGCAGTCACTTCTCTCACCTCCTTTAAATCCTTCAATTGCTCCGGTCAGAGTGAAGCTGTCAGTCACAGAGGTTTCCACTCGCTCCCACAACAGGAAAACTTTCTTTTTACTCTCTGCTTTTTATTTCTTCTTAAATCACAAGGACTAACTCAGTAAGTTACTCTGAACCTGTAAATGAAAAACCCTGCCTTTGGCTCCAGGTGATTTATACGCCATGAGGTTTATCTGATCAGTGACGGCTTTCTCCAGTCCATGAGCCCCGAGTTCAGGTCCACTGGTCACATTTAGCCTTTTATCATGAAAAAATTCAACCCAAACAACTGCTAATCTGCTTCACAACCATGTTAATCTCATTGTAACAGTCTGGGTTTATAATAAATTCATTTCTTCAACTTTTTGTGTCCAGCCTCCTAAAACTGTCCACCATGAGTATGAAGAAGTCATGATGGACTTGTCTACCTTAGAGTTTATACTCATCCCATGAAAGCTTAGAAACCAGCAGTGAGTGGTGGGCTCTGTCACCAGATGAAGTTTGATGTTAGACATTATTAGGGTCAGATATTGGACCTAAACACAAAAAGACTGGTAAAGACATGTCTCCATCTGGTTTTTGAAGTGTCCTTTGCATCAGCACAGGACTGAAATTAATGATGTAGGTAAGCATAACACAGAGCTAGCCAGTTAAATTTTGAAAAGAAAACAATGGAAACTCGTTTTTTTCCTCTGTATGTTAAAATGTCCACGTTTGGTCTAAATATTCAGTTTGGACTGATGTCTTTGGCTACTTGTGCTTCTTACTCCACTAACTTGTGAAACATGGATCTTTTGCTTGTCATTTCCTTGCTGGCTACTGCAGCACCTGTTTGGCGTGGACTGTGGCTGGATTCTTTAAGATTTCACCTCCACGGCTCTGCGTAGGAGCTAAATGAGCCTTTCCAAACAGCTTAGAAAACACAATGATGGCGGGTGATCAAGCAAATGGACTAAAGCACTTGACCTGTGAAGCTGTTGCCTGTTAGGTGACACACACCTGTCTCCATTTCCGACCACACACACTGAGTGGGTTATGTAAGGAGAAAACACAGCTCCTACTTGTACAGCAGACACATTTAGTCTTTTATCAGTAAATCTCCAGATATGCAGTGTTATCAGTGTGAATTCTACCTGCCAATCAGACCATGAACTGCAGCATCTTGCACACTGAGCTGCTCCAGGAAGCAAAGCTTCGTTCACACTCACCAGATTTTAAGGAGTCAGTGGTGCTCTAATCTTAACGTGGATATCCCGACCTCTCATTGATATTGATGGTGTGTGTGCTGAAGGGATTATAAATGATGATATAAGTCAAATAGCCTATCTGAGCCCAGCACAGTACAAAGATTAGAGGAAAAACCCTTATATCTGTGTTGTTTATATGCTACTCTGTCAGCAGCTGTGTTGGATGTGTGTGTAGCGATGTTGTGTGTGTGTGTGTGCAGAGCAGCCATTGTAATTTGCTGATGCTTGTATTCCTGTAAGATTTACATTGTTTGACATAAATAGTTTGTGTTACACTCCCTCAGAGTTTTACAAATGTCTGCTCAGATTGTTTACAGATGCTTTGTGAGGCTGCTGTTTGAAAGAAATGTTAAAAAAAGTTCAATTTGATCAATTTGCATATTTTTAATCTCTGATTTGAGCTTCTGCAGTTAAAGAAAGGGGAAAAAAATCATATCTGTGGCGTGACTTGGAGATGGTAACATTTTTTTATGTCTTTGATGACCTGCAGGGTAGTGTCATCACAAAGCAGAAGTGGAGTGTTGTATCGGGGGCTTGTGTTGTGTTTCCTGCGTGGTCAGAGAGATGTGGAGATTAAGCTGCTTCCCCAGGCTTGCTACAGTTTCCATTTTGCTTATGGACGCAGAACAGCAGCGTGCATAGTGAGTGTGAAGTGGCAGAAAGAGGAAGACATGGCACTGAGGACATCGAAAGCTGCCAAAACAAATACACAAATGAATGATGCAAAATGCACATTACAGTCCTGCTTAGCAACACATCAGTGTTGCTAAATTCTGCTAAAAGAAATCTGAGTTGCTTGGTGTCAGATATTCTGTTAAATTCTGAAACAAAAAAGCTGAAAGAACAGACTCATCTAAGAGAGCCAATCAGAAGGCTTGAATCTTTAAAATGGCCAAACTACTTTTGTCAACTTAACAATGCAAAAACTCAGGAGCAAAACCAAGTCCTTGATTATGCTCCTAACAGAATATTTCCTAAGATAGCATAGTGTTGGCTTGCTTGCTTAATTTATAAAGCCCTCAGATAGGACCCCAAGGTAACTTTAATCCCCGTGCTCTCACAGGAAGCTCAGGTTTAATTGCTGGTATGTTCATGTTTGTATTAGTTAAGAAAGGTAAGTCCACTCGGTCAGGGTCTGCAGGATTCTGAAATCACATGATCAGGGTCTGCAGGATTCTGAAATCACATGATCAGGGTCTGCAGGATTCTGAGATCACATGATCAGGGTCTGCAGGATTCTGAGATCACATGATCAGGG
>JBAMHV010000023.1:19764100-19774500 GCA_037177535.1 Pseudomugil gertrudae
ATCTTTTCTTTTTGCAATCCTGCCTACCTGCCTGCATTTGGGTCCTAACCCCTTCTCCTGAGCCCCACATCCTGACACTCTGATAAGCTCACAGATGACATCCTGACTCATAAAGAGTTTCGGCCAGCACACAGGAGGCAGCTGCAGGGTGCTGCTCCTCAGCTAAAGGTTAACTGGGCTAGTATCACTTTCATTATTGCTCTTGCTTCATTTGACTTCATGTATCCCCCCTCTGAGCATTCAGGAGATGCATGTCTTCTTGTCAGGCCAGGACTTAAGATGGAATTTATACTCCAACCAACCTCATAATGCAGCCAGCATTTTTATGAGGAGCTGTGGAGACTGAGCAGTCCTGCAGCTGGGTGGGGGCAGACATACTGACCAGCATGTGCACAAATCCGAGCCAGGCAGGTGCCCCAGTGTGAGGAGTTTATATGTGTGTGTGTTCTGGTTACAGAAGGAAATTTTAATTTATAAAAAGCAGAGCTTATTAGGTGGAAAGCTTTGCCTCTCTCCTCTCATCCTGCTCTTTTGACTGGACTAAAACAGTTTGGACATGCGTGCAGGGAAAGCCTTTCAGACATCTTTAAATCCCTGCAAACATTTTTGTGTACAATCAATCGAACTCAAAGGCCAGTCTTTGTGATTTAGACCTGATGTAACTCACAGACATTTCTAAAAACCAGAAAATGGACAGAACTTTTATCAGATGTTTAAAGATGTTCTCAGTGGTTGGTAACTTCTTTTACTGGTGTGTTTGCGCTAAGTGGAAAACACGAGTGCTAATGCAGAGCTTTTATCACACACTTCACTAATGAGAGACACTGATTGATTGATTTCTTTGGAAAGCCACAACGTTACTAAGAATCGATCCTCAATCATGTTGTAAGTGGTTTAGCAAGAGTAGTTAACAGTTGAATAGTAGATAAAAAGCAAAGGTGAGCAAACAGCCGTGTCAGTAATTCAATACTGAGCTCTGAACGGGATAATTAAGTGTGCATCATATACAAGCTTAAAGAGGACAGCTGGTACATGAGTGTTGGATGGTCTGAGGTGATCAGCTGGTTTAGCAGCGTGTGCAGAAAAAGCATATGGGGTTGGATCTTCACCTGCTTCTCTTTGTTCCATGTCTTTTTTCCCAATTTTGTCTTTGTTTTCTGAGTGTTCAGGCAAATCAAAGGCTGCTGGGGTCCAAAAAACCAAATAAGAAGGAAAAATTCCAACCCCAAAAGGTTCACTTTCATCATCACAGACATCTGGTTCCACAGAGTGAATCATTCAGTATATCAGAGATGTCCAGTCCTGGTCCTTCTGCACTGCTGTCCAGCAGAGTTTACAGTCATAAGACCTCATTTATGAAATGAACGTTGACATGAAGGAACATCTGATCGCAGGGATAATTAGATTCATGTAATTCACGAAACATTTGTATCCCAGTCAACAAATGATCCGGCTTTGACAAATGCAGCAGCAAATATTCACCATCATTTACATGTTGCACCCCTAAATATTGGTGGTCCAGAGGCTTCGCATCAGTGAGGTCAGACCATGGAGAGGAGTCCTGTCGACAAAAACAAACTTTTCAAAGTTAAAGAGTAAAACAGTCATATGAGGTGAGAATAAAAAAAGTTCTCTTTGTCAGCCAAAAAAAACGGATCAGAAAAATACTACATGGAAGATCATTCAAAAGCCTCATTCATGAATAAAATTCCTAATAATTAGCAAAAAAAAATTATTTACTATTAAAACTTAAAAATGAAACTTTCTGGAAACCCAGGGTCACTTTACAATATAAAAGTGTCAATCTACAAATAATAGTAGCCTAAATGATTAATATTTTATTTTTTATTCAGATAATAGCCTATGCCTGGTAACTTAAAGTATCAGGTCTTACTTTTAGTGGAGCAAACGTTAGCATGTTAGCTATTCTGAAACAGTTGGCTAGAGGAGATGCAAGGGTGGAGCAACAGCTGATAAGAAGAGTAAGGGACAGGGACATGCCAGAGAGGGAAACCTGAAAAAGGACAGAACAAAGCTACAACAATGCTGTGCTCAGGTTAAATACTGAGAAGAAAACTCACATTACTCACATCCAGCATTACCTGAGGTGATGTTGTGGCAGCCAAGTGTCCAAAAGTGGCTACTTGTGTTGCAGTTAAACATTAATGTCTGCCAGAAAGCTGATGAAGGTCCATCAGAGCAGTTCAGAGCTCAGTGGTGAGAAATCAGGCTTTCAGCTTTATGCCAGGAACGCACTGAGACTCAACCTCTGAAAATGGTAAAAGCATGCTGAGCTGCATGCACTACACAACTCTTCAGTGACTCAGAGATTTGTAGTGTGAGCTTGACATATTAGCAATTGCACGACAGCGTTCCGCTTATTGATGTACATCTTTGAGAAACAGGAAACAAGACCTGCTGTTTGGACCTGTTGTCCACAAGTAAACAGCATTTTTATTCAGAGAAACAGAAAACAGTTTAAACTGCTTTTAGTATTAGTGTGTACAAACAATGAACAACTTTGCCCCTGAATGCTTTGCAAAGTGTTTGGAAGCCAGAAGAATGAGACCTTTATGAGCTTTGGAATTGCATTTGCTATCTGGTCTCTGGCTTTTAGTTTGTATTTTTCTTAGTTTTGTCATGTTTAGTTCTGGTTTCCTGTCATATTTGGTAGTTTTCCTCCCTGTTTGTCCTTCTTCCTCTTATCTGGTTGTATTTAGCGAAGTTTGTTCACCTGTGTTTGGGTCTCGGATCATATACGGGCCATTATGATGAATTCATGCAAAGTTTCAAAAGTTTTGTTTTTTTTCCAAAAGCCTTGTCCATACAAATATTTCTATGATACATATCTAGTATCACAGTTAAATTTCATATATTAATGTCTGCCTGTTCAAATGTGTCAAACGCAGCAACACAATGAATCTGTTAATATTGTGTTCATAAACCCTCTAAAGAATGATTTTAGTTATTTACCATAAAATGTTGGGTGGAAGCATTGGCATTAAGCAGAGAAAACATCTCAAATGCAGAAACTACTAACACTGTGTTAAGAACTGTCCTGAGCATTATTATAAACTGGAAGGATAGTGGGAACCATGATGGGGACTCATCGTCCTCCAGGAAGAAATGTGGCCTGAATAAAATTCCAGAATGATCGGTGATTAATGTTGGGTGAAATCAAATGGAAGAAAAATAACAGTAGAACTTAGGGCTGTGTTTATTAGTGAGAGTCAGAGTGTTTACACACACACACAATGTGAAGGGAACTTAAGGGATCGGGACTGAACAGCTGTGTAGTCTTAAGAAAACCACTAATCAGTGAGGCTAACTGGAAAAATGCTTCCATTTGCTGGGGAAGCATAAAGACTGGACTCTGGAGTAACGGAAGGTCATGTGGTCTGATGAGTCCAGATTCACCCTGTTCCAGAGTGATGGGGGCATCAGGGTAAGAAGAGAGGCAGAGTGATGTAGCCATAGTGCCCACTGTACAACCCTATGGGGGCAGCAAGATAATGTAGGGGGGCTGCAATTGGTCAGGTATCAGATCAACAACAGTGTGCACTTAAAGACTGAGGTCAGCTGATACCTGAATATCCTGAATGAGGTTATTCCATCAATGACTTTTTTCTTCCCTGATGACACGGCCATATTCCAAGAAAACAATACCAGAATCCATTGAGCTCTTATTGTGAAAGACTGGTTCAGGAAGCATGAGTCATCATTTCAATACAGGGATTGGCCACTACAGAGTCCAGACCTTAACCCATTGAGAACATTTGGGATGTTCTGGAAAAGGCTGCGTGCAGCGGTCAGACTACCGTCATCAGTGTGAGATCTCAGTGACACATCAATGTGACACTAGATGGAAATAACTCTTGGAACATTGCAGAAGCTTATTGAAACAATGCCACAGTGAATGTGTGCTGTAATCAAAGCTAAAGGCTCAATATTAGAGTGTATGACCTTGTTTTAGTGCTGATTTTTAAAATAAAAGCAATAGGTCGTGTATATACACAGCAGAATGTGTCTGTGATGTTGCCGTCTTTTTCACTATGATCTTCTGACCTTCCCTTGTTCCCTGTCAGAAAAATCA
Organism: Pseudomugil gertrudae; assembly: GCA_037177535.1. Taxonomy (NCBI): domain Eukaryota; kingdom Metazoa; phylum Chordata; class Actinopteri; order Atheriniformes; family Pseudomugilidae; genus Pseudomugil; species Pseudomugil gertrudae. The sequence continues at coordinate 19,768,194 of JBAMHV010000023.1, forward strand.
CTGATAGATTTGACCTTTCCTTCTTTATTTTGTTTCTCGTTTCATTCTCTTTCCATTTTAAGTATTCTTCTTACTTCTCTGGGTTTTCTCAGTCTTTTTCTGTATTCTCTCACCTCCTCTGCTCCAGTCTTTTTATATTCTTTTGGCATTGCTGCTTGCTTTTCCCCAGCTCAGCTGTACAATGTCAAATATAAATGAGCATTATATTCATCTTTTATCATATCATACATTATTTAGCACACTGTGCTTTACAAATCAAATATATTATTATTATTATTATTATTATTATTATTATTATTATTATTATTATTATTATTATTATTATTATTATTATTATTATGTTTTAATTGTGCAAATAAGCATAACTCAAACATGCTAATAAGTAAATGGCTGGCAACACATGTGAACTACAATATTGAAGGTCTGACTTCTGAATTGTTTTCTTAAATAGTTTAACTTTTTTATTTTTTAATTGGGACAGCATTTTGCACAAACTGTCCATAGCCCATACAGTTCTTGGTTTTATTTTTCAGGGCCAGTTCGTCATGTTTCTGTTTGCCTTCCTGTTTTGTAACTGTTATTGTGATTAAATTCCTGTGTGCCGTCCTCTTCCTGGATCTTGAGCCTGCACCTGAGTTTACACTTCTATCGAGTCCTGACAGAGTCAGCAGGCCTCTTCTGGACCAATCAAGATGCACTTTGAGGATCGTGTTCTTTTATTTCTCAAATGCTTTTAACATAGTTCAACTCTTCCCTTATGTAAGAAATTCCAGTTGGATACCTCTACAACCACCTGCATTTCTGATTACTTAACAAACAGTAGTTTGTGAGACTGAAAGGTTGTGTATCTGCGATAGAAGCTGGAGCACCACAAGGAACTATACTCTCACCATTTCAATTCAGTATTCACCTCTGACTTCCAATACTCTTATTACTCCACGTCTATGGGGATGATGTACAAGATGGTTAGTGCAGAGAACTGGTCAGTAGGTTTGTGAGACACTGCAGAAACAACCACCTTATCTTGAACACAAACAAAACTAAAAAGATGATTGTAAAAGATTTACTTTAGGAACAGGTGTAAAAACAATATGTCATGATGGAAGAGGTGGAGATGGTTGAGGAATACAAGAACATACGAGTCCAGCTGGAGAATAGACTGGGCTGGAAATCTATAATAAAGGACAGGAGAAGGTGTGTTAATGTACAGCAGCTGTGGGAAACATTGGCCCTCATCCTGAACGTCCCTGCTCCAACACTCAAATGAAATAATCACCCTGCAGACCTTTATAAGCTGTTGGATTTATTTAATTTGAATAAGGTGTTGCTGGAGCAGGGAGACATGGATAACCTGCAGGATCCTGCACTCAAAGACCAGAGTTACAGGCTTCTTCAGGTTTGCTGCAATACACAAATTACATACAGCCGTTCTCTCATGTACTAAAATTCTCCCATTAACCTCTTCATCTCCACCAGGTCGCTGGCCAGTTGTACACCTTAGCACCATCCAGTGGTACTGAAGATGCATAAGGACATAGCTGTCACTGAAATGAGTAGAAACTGAAAAAAAGATTTTAAAAATTCTCCTTCTCTCTATATATAGAGAGAATATGCGTGTGTGTGTATGTAAAAGTGAAATAAATATCCTGCTATGCTTCTGAATGATGGGTCAAAGGCAATAAAAAACTGAACAGGATTGAACAATCCTGTGAGGCGTTCACTGCAGTCTGGTGTTTACCGTATCGCTCAGCCAGACCTCTGCATGCTTACAGGTATTTCGGCTGCTGCTCATCACCAACAAGCTCACAATTTCCTTGGGCAACTTTGTTTTCTATTGTTTTCTTATTTTCGAAAGCAGCATCTTTTCACGAAATTTTTATTCAGTACATTTTGAAATATTACGTTTCTTTAATTTAATATTTGAGTGGTTAATGTTCTTTAATGGGAGGATACCAGCCCACTTTAGCAGAAATGTATTTTTGTTCTTTGAGTCTTTTTAAAACATTTTACATGTATTTGATACTTTGTCATGTAATAATTCACTAAAAATGTGACACAAACACACCACAAAGTCCTGACGTGGAAAGACATGAATAAAAACACATCTTTTCCACAGTAAATAAATAACCTAGCTCTGAAAACTCACTTAAATATTCTTATGCGTTTCATAAACTGGCAAGAAATTAACACATTAAATCATGTTGTTAACATGGTTCTTTTTCTTTTTTTTCCATAAAACTTGTTCGCCAAAATAAAGGCCACTTTGAAAAGACACAAGCAAGTTAGAAAAGTCCCGCACCGTCCCACAGAGATCATCTTGCGTTACAGTTGCCCTCTTTAAGCCTCAGCAGGACTTTATTAATCAGCATGTGAGGTGTAATGTCTATTAGAGTAGACAAATATGAATTACCGGGTTGCAGTGGGATAAGGTCATTCTTGCCCTCTGCAACAGACTTTAACTCATTTCCCGAGTTAAAGACAATAACTGAAGACAGTTATCAAATAATTTCTTTAGAAAGGTTAGGGTAAATTGTGGAATTGAAAACATTATTCTAGGTTTTGAATCTAAATGTTTTGTACAGGCTTCTGGGTGGGTCATCTGTTATTTATATTTCACTGGTTTGACGCAATTTAGTGCCAAACAGACCGTGGTACTAACAATAAAACTGCATTTGCCATCTGCTTATTTCCATATTCTACCACTTCTCTGCCCATTTAAACCTTCTTCAGACTACTGTTGGCTCAGGTTAGTATGGAAAACAATTAGGTGCTCAATGAAACTGGATGAAAGACTTGGTAGCAAAATCAAAGAAAAGCACATATATTACTGGAAGTATAAGTCACTAAGTCTCATTAGTTCTGTTGGCCTTGTGATGGAGGTCTTTATCAGGTTGCAGGCAGGTTTTTCTCCACAAGTATGTTCTGTGTATTTGTTAATACAGCAGTTTTATTCATGATTATTTCCATGAATGAGGTCATTTCTCTTTAACTGAATTCATGAAATTGCTAATACTTTAGAGTTGATTATGTAAAATGCATGACAAATCATACTGGAGTATATTATAGGATAGAGGGATTCCTGTCGGTGTGTGAGGCATTAACAGATTAAATATGCAGCCGTGTATACAAAGTTCATCCTTTCCTGTCATAAATATGTATTATTTGCTACGTTGAGAGACCATTCAGCAGCTTAAATATCATATGTGGCACTTCTTTCCCATCAAAATCAGACTCCTCTCTCAGCCCAGACCTGGGAGTCTGGGGGGAAATCTGGAGGTCGAAAGTAAATCTTCAGAGCATGTTTCTTGTGCTCGTTACCCCTACAAACGATTAGTCATTAAGTTAACACTGCAGGCTGAAAGGATCCTCTGCTCCGTGTGCAAACATATTCGGCTTGAAAGCGAATCAATGTGGGAGTTCATCTTAGGTCCAGTATTTTTCGGCAATTTCACACATGCAAGCAAATGTAATGAGCACATATGGCAGAAGAGGGTAAACATGACTAAGCATGTACTGAGTTTTGTCTCAGCTTCACATCCAGCATGTGCTAGGCTTGCCGTGCAGTCCTACACCATGCGCTTACTTGTAGTAAGTCTGTCCTTTCCCCACAGTGATTAGATATGGGATAAATCCTCCTTATGCTGATGAAAGATGTCTGGATGTGCCCTGGAGACAGTGGGAACACAACATCCTAAACCAATCATCTGAACATACCATACCACACTACACCCTGAAACCCAGGTCATTATAGGCAGATACACCTGGACAGGTCGCCAGTCCATCACAGGGCCAACATAGCATGGCAACAACCACTCATTCACACTCATTTCTGAGGACAATTTAGAGAGACCATTTAGCCTAACATGCATTTTTGGGATGGTGGGAGGAATCCAAAGTATCCAAATAATCCAAAGAGCCTACATTGACACGAGGGGAATGTGCAAACTCCACACAGAAAGGCTGCTGTTCGGACCTCCCCCGGCTGAAGCTTGCAACATTCTTGCTGTGAGGCTACAATGCTAACCACTATTACATCGTTCAGGTGGACTGCTCACCTACAGGTTTCAAACTGAAGTTATAGATGCAGTAAGCAGAGCTGAATGAGATACAGTATACTTTAGTTAACCATTGGTCTGGGTTTCAAGCAATACCAATTCAGTTTTATTTCAGAGCTGGCTGACCAAGGTTCAAAAGCCCGAACAAGCAGGGACAGTAAACCATTAAGCAGGACCCTTAATGCCCAACTGCTCCCCAGACACTGGAACATGACTGCCCAACTTTCCTGATGCTTCCCTCTAATATGTATTGACATGTAATGATTCCTTCTTTTTGTGCATTGGGTGCCAATTCACCACAAAGTAACCTTAAAGCCTTTTTATAGCTGGAAGCCAATGCAATTAGTCCAGTTCAAACCAGTTTACAATTATTGGTGATAGTATTCAGCCAACCAGCTCATATGCAAAAGCTTTGCTTTAATTCTGTCTCCTGTACTGAGCTTGAATGGGATTCTGCTTGACCTTGAAGAGGAAAATCTGTGTCTTAACAGAGAGTAAAACCTCTATTTAGTAGTTAGAATGGATTTTCATGGTAAAATATTATTATTTCAGGGATTTGGAAGAATATGCTGTTTAGCATTATTATTTTTAAAGACATTATTTACATGTTTTTGTCCATAAATCAGTGAGAAGCTGATTTTAGGCTAGTCGTGCCTTATTATGGCAATAAACCAGATTCACCTTCCGGTTTATAAAAGTCTGACTGTTTTCAAGTCTTATATTTAGATGATGACCACGGGATGATCCAGTTCATATATGACACTAGAGGCTTCACATCTCTTTTATTGATACACTCAACTTGTCAGCGGATGTTGGTAATGTGCCAAAGTGTTGGGCAGCAACTGCCAAGAAAGCAGAGCAATGAATACAGTATGTTGCATCTATATAAGGTCTGATTGTGGCCAGAGCCGGATGGAGGAATGCTAATTAAAATGGGATTTTCCAGGTACATTAAGTTTTGGATAAAGTATCAGAATCAGATGAGTATCTCTGATACTGGCTTGAGTTCCACTTTGGATCAGTTCAGAAAAACACAGTGTTATCACATGTTGAACATAGTGAAAGCATTGATCATAGGCCACTGTGAAGGATTGGTAGATTCTTCTGGTTGACTAACCCTTGCCCAGACATGGCAGTAGGAAAGCATTAGCGTACATATGAACTTTAGAATGAGGAAACAGATCATGATTGACAGAAAAAAATATAACATGGATTACAGGGAGCTTGAACACTGCACCAACACTGTCTAAAGCCAATGTGGCTTCATGTTGACATCCAACAAGATGTAAAGTACCGTAACTGCAATAAATTCTTGCCTAGTTGAGACAAGATTAAATGGTAACACATAACAGAATCAGAATTGATCATAGGCACCATAAATACACACTTAAACAATATACAACATGTCCATACTGTCAAACAGGATGTAGCTAAGCAGCCTGTGTGACATTTTTAATAAGACTCTGATACCGGACATAAATCGACTTAACCTCAGTTATCCAGGAAGCATCTCCTCTTCATGAGTCAAGAAAAACTACCTAGACAGAGCCAGCTATTGGCATTCTGGAACGGTCCTGCCTGAGCCACGCTGGAAATCATAGCAGTCTTCTTTAATCAATTCAATCTGGGTCAGCGGCACGTCTTCAGGAAAGAGAGGCTGGATAATCAACTGGGAAGAGGCTGCCCCACCCTCCTCATTGGCCCCTATGATCGCTCCTTTAAATGCAGCCCAGAAACACTCCTCCCTGGTCTCTGCTTCTGGCAAAACACCAAGAATGATGATGAATCAGCCCATTAACCAGCAGGCCTCGCAGAGATCTGAGGAGAGCGTGGACCTTTTGCTCTGCTCTGCTTGTGTCTTTCACCAACAGCTCGACAGGATCTAAATGAGGCAACAGCCAGCATCAGCACAACAGCCCCCTGATAGATCCCCCGCTGCTACCTCTGCTGTGATTACTGCAGATGTGTTTTCATATCAGCCTGCCACAACATTAAGTTGAAATTCATTTTATATGTTATTGTTTCATTTTACAGCTAACAAACAGCGCTGGGTGGCTGAACGGTCTTCTGTAGCCCTGCTGTGCATTATTGCAGCTTAGAGGCTTTTAGTTGAGTCCATTTGCTCAATTTCACCTAGTCAACAAGTAAACGGACCAGAATTTAAATCAGAAAGGAGACAGAAAAGGTGTTTCAGGAAGGAATTTAAGATAAAAGTTGCAGTTGGTTGCCATTTACTTTCCTAAGGTGTGTGT
>JBAMHV010000023.1:19782911-19804687 GCA_037177535.1 Pseudomugil gertrudae
TCCATCCATCCATCCATCCATCCATCCATCCATCCATCCATCCATCCATCCATCCATCCATCCATCCATCTATCCGTTAATCTGTCCATCCATTCCATTAATCCATCCATTCCATTAATCCATCCATCTATCCGTCCATCCATCCATCCATTCACCCATCCATTCCATTAATCCATCCATCCATCCATCTATTCTCTTTAAGCCACTGGGAAGCTGTCCACCATAAAAGAGGCAGGGCACACCTGGACAGGTCACCAGTCCAACATCAAGTATCCTAAAATGTTTAGATGCATCCCTAACCCAATTTACCTGAATCAAATGAATGTCTTGCTATGGCTTCTGCAGAGTTGGATGATGTGCAGACTTTATTTATGTAGTTAGCGAAACGATGCATCAGAATAATGGTTCAAACATGCTTTAGGCAGATCTTGAAAACACAGGTGATGATCCATTTAATATAAATCCAGTGTGTTGGTTAAGGGAAGCATCTCAAACTTTCCGGGGTTCCTAAAAATAAATCTGATAACTGACTTTGTATAAACTGAAAAGCATAAATGGGATAATAAGAACCTCCAGATAGCATGAAAATAAGGTAAGAACACATCAATAAATTCTTTCTCCCTTTAAGTGTGAAAACATTCACTACAACAACATATTCCTTTAAGTTCTATATGTATTGCTCCTAAGCGCACCTATTTCATTTGCTTGTGAACTTCGGTACAGTGTCCTTCAGTGTCTTTCACTTCACTCTGTTTCTGGATACTTTTGACAATCCTCTTTCAAGTCTGTTGGCTTTTTATTTGCTTTGAGCTCATGCTGTGCCCGGTCTTGCTTGTGATTGTAAAGCCCATCTAAAAGGCACGGCTCAGTCTGCAGCAGACAGATTCAGTCCTGTTTCTCCTTAACAACCTCTGACACACCAAATAACACACAGAGGATGAAAGAATCCTGTTTAATTTTGCAGGTTGCTGTTTATCAGATGAAAGCCAAAGTGATTCGTGGAATAAGTGAAGAGTGGGTGAAGTGTAAACCCTCATTTCAGCACTGTGCAGCCAGAATGGAACGGGTACAGTGAGCGTCCAAAGTGGACAATTTGTCTCCTTGACTACCAAATAAATAAAATAAGTAATTAGGATAAAAGGTGATGCGACATGATGATAAACATGTCTGTATGAACTGGTAAACATGCTGCTGGCATCAGATTTGAGTCTACCTAAAACCCAACCGGCTTGCTAAAATGTTTGACTTCCTCCTCAGATAGCTTTTATTGACCACTTTTCTCGTACAGCTGCATGTTGGTTTGGTGGTAGCACCACAGCCTCACTTAAAAAAATGTCCTCGAGGGCCGTAGCCCTGCATGTTTTCAGTGTGCACCTGCTCTAACACACCTGATTACAATCAAATGGCCCCAACAGCCTATCAATGTCTTGTAACAACCAGGTGTATTAGAGTAGGAACACTCGGAAACTGTGTAGGACTGCCGAGCTAAGTGGCGGTCAGATTATATCACCTGGATATTTACTAGAATATTCCATCCATCCATCTGTACCGCTCATTCCAGTGAAGGGTTGTGGGGTAAGCTGGTGCATGTACCAGCAATCATCAGGTGAGAGGAGGGGTACACCCTGGACACGGTGCCAGTTTATCACAGGGCCAACACAGATAGACAAACAGTCACACACACACACATTTCTAAGGACACATTTGAAAGATCAATCAACCTTACATGCATGTCTTTGGATGGTGGGAGGAAGCCGGAGTACCTGGAGAGAACCCATGCTAACACAGAGAGAACATGCAAACTCACTGGCTCAAACCAGTGACCTTTATTTGAGGTTGTGCTGCTTACCACCACATCACCGTGCAGCTCTCTCTAATATAAATGAATATAAGTTTCCAAGACAGATCCCAAATGAAGGCAGATCTCGTATCATGGCCGGAAAGCAGCTCCGGATCGGGAATGATCTCACAGATCACATCTCAGATGATGGAGCTCACAGCGGAGCACGACATTGGAAGTATTTTATTACGTTAGATCAGTGGTCATCGCTTCTCACTTATCTCAGGTGTCTTTTGTAAACTGAGAAACAAATTAAGCTGCATGTCTGTTTATTTTTTTCCAAAAGTTTGTTTCAGCCAGTAGGACCTGGATGCTGAGATCACTGTGACTCCTGTGAAACAGTGTAGTTTCTTCTTCTTCGGCTTTGTGCTTATGGATATAAAGAATTGTACTGACACAATTTCAACAGATAAGTTAATAAAAATAATGTACTTTAGGTGGGAATGTTTGTACGCACACATTAAGCACAGGCCTGTGCATATGCGTGACTCAAAAAGGAGGCTCCTGGTGTGCAAAGGCCCTACGTCTGCTATGGTAAAGGTGGGAACTGACATTTCTAGGCTAAACTCGGCCTCTAAGGATTTTGGGTCTGCGAGTGTGAGTATGGCATCTGACTCCTGATACATTACTGCTCATATGAAATCTAAATGCATTTTTCTGTTCTCCGCATGACATGCATTACAGCAGAGCTTATAGTATCCTGTTAGGCATGATCTGCCCCCCATTACCACGGTGTGTTTACATTTTGCAGTCAGCTTTGATACGTGTTCATCCCGTGGCACCATGCTGCTTCCACATCATTATCTTGTGATATTTGCCAGAAGCACCAATAAGGCTTGTTCACAAAACAGGATTGATGCAGAATAATATGGTAAGTATTTTTAGAAAACAGTCTGTGAGCAAATTAGATCTAAAACAGGAAGAGGATTATTGTGCAGCATCCTCTAGTGAGCAATCCTCTCCCCTCCCTTTCCTCTTCCTTCTCTATATAATCTCCCACTTGCCTCCCTGTAGCACAACTTCCTGCTCTATAAGGTAAACACACAGTGAGTGATGGGAGAAGGCACTGGGCTAAGTATGGTCTACACTCTTTGCAATTGTACCTCTCCAGGTCACACAGACAGTGGAGATTACAAAAGCAATTGTACACCCACGGCCCTACATCAAGTGATACATCCATGTATGCTCACTTCGACCATTAGTCCCCAGTGTGTTGGTGGCTCTGGCTGCTATAATAAACACATTCTAGCTACAGATACACACATACATGAAGCTTTAACCTGGAGTTCACCACCTTTCTGCTTTTTTGGATGTGATTTTGCGGCTCTTTAAGTCATGATTTTGCGCATGGTTGACAAGCATAAAGATGGATAATAAACCAAAAAAAAGGCATTAGTAAGTAACCATTTCTGGTTTTGTCTCTCAAAATCCAACAACACTAAAATGCTTTTTACTAGTAATTAATTTTATAGGTTTACTTTAGCTAGCTGTGCTTCAGCTAGCTTCTAGCTATTAGATGCTAATTACAGGATGTGGCTGAGGACAGGATGTCTCTGCCTGTTAGCGCCTAAAATAGCTGAACCCTAGCCTTGATTTTAATATTAAATTAATATTTCATGAGCACTTTTTCCAATTTATTAAGATTTCTGTGTGCTACTCACCCAGGAGCTGCAAATATTTCATTATGCACACCTGGAATGATTTGGAGGACATGTTTTAGAGACTTTTGCATTCACAATTCAACTTAATTTGCTTCTAAGTTTAATTGTTACAAGTTGAATTTGGCACACTGGGCATTCAACTACAAGATAAGAACTATTTTCAGCTGGCAGCTAGAAGCAGCAGTCACACCACAGGATGACCATGGTCAGGAAACATCTATGGCCAATCATTGGGGGCAAAACTACAGTAAGATTGATTTTACACTGAGTCTCAGTCAAATGGAGGACATCAGTCTAAGACACTTTATGATTCTTTCATGTCAGCTATTATTCATCTGGGATAGATAAAAGCTGCATGGTCTACAGACCATTCTCAGCTTTCATCACTGATCATGTGATTGCTCAGAAGTGACCGAAAGATAAACGAAGCGGGCAGACTGCTACCAGCTTTCTGTCACAGCTCACCTTCTGTGTCAAAATGATAGGTATTAAACATGTATAATGGTACTTTGGTGCTGTGCCTTTGGATGTTTTGACTGACTTCCCATTTTTCAGACTGGTTGCTGACCCTGAACGACTGGCTGAATGGGTTGCTCACATCAGACCAGATAACTGGAGGGGCTCTCAGCTTTGTAGCAAGCACTTAAGCAGCAAATGAACAACAATATTGTGGAATTTCTCACAGTGTAAATGCAACCAATGAGTTTGGTTTTATAAATTCAACCTTCACCATGTGTTGAATGCCAGACATGGTGAGAAGAGGTTCAGCATTAACTATGGTCTTCATAAACACATCAGTGTTTTCTCACTGTAACATTAAGTCCTAAATATGACACAAAGACATCCCTCATTTCTACATTGCATTAATGTTATATCTGTGACTGCGGTTTCCTTTACTCCCCTTTGACGTGAAGAGGAAAGTTGTTTGAGGAACCCCCCACACCTAGGGGGCTGATAACCATCCTGCCAGAAAATATTTATAACCTCTAATGACGTACAGGCTTTGATTTCTGCATCTGGGAGAAATCATACAGGTCATGAGCACCAACAGGCAACCTTTTCATTTTATATGATGTCTTTCTGACATGAAACCAGAAGTGCTGAACTGGTTTGGGAAGAATGTAGTAAAGTTTGTAAGTGCCATGAGGAACAAGAATCTCTCATTGACGTCAGCTTTTTGCCACCCAACATAGCGGAGCAAGAAACAAATTACATCCCTATATTAGGCTTAATACGGAACTTTGATCCAGGCAAAGTGGTTCTGAGCCCTACCCTGGAAACCCATATTTAACATCTGCTCTTGCTTATCTAATTGAAGGGTATTAGGGACGCTGTAGAGTGAATTCAGCCTAATTTGTAGAGCAACAATTTACAACAAAGTCATCCCAAGATACTTCACAGACATAATCAGTTCTGGCCTGCACTGTGATCCGATAACATTTCTAATAACTATGTTCATATATGTAGGGACCTCCAACTATTATCTCAACACCTTTGCTTTTATATGAGATATCCATTAATGATGTAGCAAAGAGAACATGATGAACAGTGAGCTTCAGAGTATACTGACACAGAAGGTTGTGTTTTCTTTCTGCATGGTACCTTCAGACCACTTCCATTAATTAAATCACAAGCAGCACAGGATTAAAGGATAATTCTGCTTCACCATTATATAATACGTAAAGGAGCTTGCCAGCTGTCAGTATGGAGAAGCAGACTGACATGGGACCTTTAAAATGTACCACTGTGAATAGAATTGGCAGCAAATGCCCCTTTCATCCTCTTCTGTATAAATAAGTCCACCTGAAGCTGTAAAAAATCTGCATAGGTGCTTTATCTCGTCATCGTAAAGCTCTTTTCAGTCAACATCTGTAGGTGTTAAGTTCATCTAAAGTCTCCAGACTCCACTGCAGAAACGATAATGATGCCTCACAAAACAGAAACTGATCGATTCGGATCCATTCTCTCTCTCCCGGTGTGAAATACTGCTGCTTTGTCAAAGCCACATGTAGATCTTACAGATATACACAAGGTGTCCTCTGCTGTCGGACTGTAGACTGCAGCAGTGGTAGCTGCTGACAGCAGACATGATCAAATATCCTTTATGTCAGAGTGGAGGAAAGTCACAAGAGCTAAACACAACACACATGAGTTTCTTCTCACCTTGGTTAATATTTACTTTTAATTGTTCCCATTGATTTGTTGTTTCAGCCTCAGTGACTGATAAACTAACAAAAAGAAAAGGTCACTTCTGGCTTTCCTTGCTCAGAAAAGACTCAAACTGCATTAGAAGGCATGATGAAGGCATCTCTGGCTAAAATTCTCAATGCTAGCATATACACGCTGGTGACTAATGTCTAACTCATCTGTAATTTCAGTAGTTACCCATGTGTTCAGACATGAGAATGTAAAAGACTCAAACCTGTTGGATTTGATTGTATGCTTAGTAGTTGATAATTAGTTGATAACTTGATAATTTGGAGGTTTAATATTCTAGGTAACAGTCGTGCACAGATTTCTGTCATACACTAGGTTAGTTTGATTAACGAGGGCCGTGGTGATCTGATTTATTGTTGTACCAGTGCTAGTTCACATTTCCACTGAAGCAACACAGACCATTTACCACTGAGAATCTCTTGTTGCATTGAGTCGTGTTTGGCATTGGTGTATTTTTTAGGAACTATTAGATGGAAATTACTCCCACAGTCCAAAAACATGCACCTTGGGGATAGACTGATTGGAGACTCTAAATTGCCCATAGGAGCGATTGTGTGTGTGCATTGTTGTTTGTCCATGTGTGTTGGCCCTGTGATGTACTAGCGACCAGTCCAGGGTGTACCCCGCCTCTCGCCAGTCAGCTGGGACCTGACCCCCCCGTGACCCTGTTCAGGGAATAAGCGATAGATAATGGATGGATAGATGGAAACTAGCTTAAGGCTAACTCTGGCGTGATTCATCAGTTGGTGGATGGTGTCTTATACTCAACACATAGAATTGCTTCTGAGTCTGGAGCAGATTTGGGTAACTTCCGTATAAGAAAGACAAGCTAACAGCTCGTGTGAAAATAATTCAGATTTATATGCATGTTATTACCCGTTTGTAGCCTGATTTTCTGCCTCGTATTTCTCAGCTTTTCTTTTAACAGAAAACAGTCACAAGGGGTCCCTGTCAAGACAACTTAAACATAGATTGTTTGAAGTGTTGAAGAAACCACTAACTGTTCATTTTTCTCCTGACAGCCATAACTCGTAGTTCGAGTGGAACCCCTCAAAATGTGAGCTTTGTTCTTCTTTCATGCAAAATAAAACTAAACACCCAAGTTTCTGCTCAAAGTCTGTAACTGGTGAGGATTCACAGGCCCCACTCCTGGGCTTTTTTTTATTTGCTCTCTCTCTCTCAACTTCTCTCTCGCCTACAATTCCTTTCATCTCCCCACTCGTTTCAGGAGTGGTGGTTGCTCTCAGCAGGGCATCCATTTTGTAGGTGCTGCAGGAGTTTGTGGAGTGGCAGTTCTGCTATCAGAGCTGCAGAGAAAGATGCACAGAGAGGATGAAAAGAAGAAGCGAGCCAGCACTGGGAGTGGAGATGGAAAATGAACATGGTGGAAAAAAGGGGAGGAATGATGCATCAGTGTCTAGAGAACATTGTGGATGAGGTAAAAGACGCCCTGCTGTCTCCGCTTCTTTTCAAACGTCTGTGTATCTCACAGCATCAAATGGTGTACAGTCCAACTGGAAGAATATAACCCTGACATTCACATCATGAGTCTTTTATTTAAAACAGTATTTACTAATTGCTGAAGTGAGCTACCAGTTTCCTTTGATTTCTACAGTGTTTGAGGAAAATAAACATGTTTGATCAAAATTCGTATCTGGTTTAAGAGGTCTGCGATAAGAGGGGAACATACAGGCATGAAACTTAGATTCCTTATTTGTTATTCATGCACAAGCTCCTGCTCCTCTTGCCTCATTTATATAATACTTCAAATGATTTGGCAATCAGGCCCTGGGGCAGAGACAGAAGAAATATTGCTCTGCATTTCAGCTGTTCAGTAATTATTTCTCAGGCAGACGCGAGAACGCCTAGAGGCTGACGAAAGACCAGTAGATCACGGGGGTCCTCAGAGAGCCTCGGCGCTCTGTGAGAGGAGCTCCATTAACTGAAGCATCATGGGAAATGTTGTGCATGGCGTTTTATGCTGCATGTGCTGATAGCAGTCACCGTTCACTACCTTCCTCTGAAGGAGATGCAGAAGATGTTTGTCTGGATTCAATGTGCAGATGTTCAGTAGATGTGATGTTTCCATTGGTCCTTCAGCTGATGTTCTCATACTGCATGGAAGCAGCTGTGAATGGGTTAAACTGGTTTATAAGCTGGAGGGGTAAAGCACCATAATGCTGGGAAACACACGTCTGGAAGGAGTTCCCGGCTTTTCAAACAGCATCTCATTGCTTAATAAAAGATTCATTATGAAATGAGAAGATAACAGCTGCTTTTCTGCTATTCTAAAAACAACATTGTTTTCAATAACTTTTTTTAATTAATGAGATTTTTCAACATTTTAAAAAATATCTTTTACAATCATTTGTATATTTTTATCACCTGCTCTAATGCCTTTAATGATTTATGTAAAAGCATTTTGAAGTGTCTTGAAATGAGAAATACTTTATTCATCTCAGAGGGAAGTTCAGTTGCAACTAAATGCAACACTAAAGTGTGCTTCTTCTAAATCTAAAGGACTTTTATTGAAAATAATCATTTTAAAAAGGTGTTTTTCTGAAGAAACGAGATGCTTTCATGTTCCAAAAGCAGCTCCCAGCCATCCTCTGACCTCTCAGATTTATGAATAGTGACATTTTCGCAGCAGACTTGGGCTGAAAGGTGCACGATGCACCGCTGCAAATATGAACACAGTAACTGTATTTGCAGCAGAATGACTTAAGAAATCATGCATATTTCAAAATGTGGACAAATAAATCTCGAACTGACTGCCCGGTGTCTATCACAGCCCATAATAAACATGTTTCATTTTAAAGGTAGAAAAACATTCAATGCTTCAGACTTACTCTTCATAGCAGCACCTTAAGAACTGAAGGTTCAGTAGATTTAATTTATAATAAAGCTCTCTAATCCCACGTCAGAGGCCTCATAAAAGCATTTAATTCATTTATTTTGTTCGACCTGTGCTCATCCTTCATTTATTTATCACCTCTCTCTTTTCTGCTTCGGCCTTCCAGTTTCATCATCAGCTCAGAGCCTGCATGTGTGATTATGTACTTCCCACTACTTTCGTGGTTTACAGGAGCTGCAGATGCTCTCACTGATTGCAATTCTTAACCAATCCCCTTCTGGACTGCAGGTTTGCCCTGCGTTTGCTGGGTTGTACATGTTAGATCAGCTACACACCAGTGAGTGGATTATAATATGATCTCTTTTGCACTGAAGTCACACACAGAAACTTTTGCAGAGTTTATTTATTATTAATAGAAAAAGAAGGGATTCCGGCAGGATGCAGAATCAGTGTAATTAAAGATGGAGTACAGTATGAGGGATTAGGGTGGATTAAAGCTGTGGTACAGGGTCTGCTCTCTAACACGCTTCCATCATTTTGCACAAAGGACTGAACACAACATGGTTAGATGCACAATATTAAAACAAACTATTCCAATTTTTCAAAAGTAAAATCAATATTTCTAAAAAAAAAAAGCACTATTGTGCTGTGCATGTGTTTCCTCTGAATGGTTTTAGCACAAAGCTGTAATTCAGGTCAAATCTGTAAAAAAGACCAGAGCCTTTTGGTGCAGCTAATTTGGTTGTCACTGCTGCTGTCCTCATCAGGGAACCAAACAAGTCATCTTTACTAGCAAAGACCAGGGTCCTCATTCATAAAGCTGCTTACGCAAAAACGGGCCTGAAAATAGCCAAAGTACTTTACTAAGCAAAGTTTGGGATTAATAAAAATAAACATAACATAGAAAAGTGTGTACCACTGCACCAAGCAGCACAACGGGGAACATAATACATTTTAGCCACATTAAATCATGTTTGTTATCATTCACATCAGACTTTTTATTACTGTAATCAAAGAAAACATGGATTATTACTGTTTACTGATTATTACTGTGTAAGCATATAAATGTTACAGTGTGTGGCGTGATGGCTGCTGCAGGTGACAGTAGCGACCCACCGAGGCGCTGACTGCTCACTGCTAATGCTCAGAGAAGGTGCTTTGATGGGGTCCATGCTAATATGCGTTACTGTGGAGCGAGCCATCGGCATCTTCGCCTCCACCTTAAGATCATGTATTTTTTATTTCTGGCACAGACGTCTTCATCACGCTAACATTTACCGCTGCAACAACATGCACTCATGATTACGCCACAACTTTGACCCACAAACAAGATCTCCTGACATGTGTCCATCTTATCAATAATTACCGACTTCATTCTGTGAAAAGTAACGTTTACGTGTCCTCTCAGTGGCCATAATTCACCATAAAACACCACAGACACGCATTTGATTCATAAACCGACATATTTATGAGCTGCTTTGCATTGACCATGTGTGGTATAAACATTTTGTGTGTGTGTGTGTGTGTAGGGGCAGGAAGTGAACCACATTCACCTGCACAACCTTTTCAGCAAGGTTGCGATTTATAAAAGGAAACTGTGAATATGTGCGTAAGCAGAATTTTATAAATTAGACTTTTAACTTGGTGTAGCAACTTTTTAGTTCTTTTTGTACAATTCTAGTAGAGATTCTAAGCAATGTTTTATAAATGAGGCTCCTGGTCATGTGACTCCCTACGTCATGTTTGGGGACCTGTAAATGCAAAAGAATGTGTTTCCATTACACTCTTTTGCTACACCTACAGAAACACATACCACCTGATGAGAGAGTCAAAATGTTCAGCAATCTTTGGACGTCTTCCCGAATGGAGTCGTTTCCATTGCCAGTTTTTTTTTTATTTAAATCTTTTTGCAGTCCTATGGCAACAGAGAAGGAGCTCTCCTCGTTTATCTTCTGGAAGATCAGCAGATTTCTGGCATAAGTGCAAATTTTCTGTATCACCAAAGCCTAACGAGACTGCTGAGGTGGCACACATGTTATGGCTGATGCAGTGCATCTGCACGGTGTTGCAGATGAAAGATGGTTGGGTTTTTCTGGCTTTACTCCTATAGAAGCTATCCTGTACTCTGTAATGGTGGACGATCTGGATTCTGTTAGAAAATTGGCTAAACTACAGCTTTGAACATTGGCAACAGCTTTAAGGGAAATAGGGCGGGAAATAAAACATACACACTCTATAAATAAATCATCTAATATGACATGAATAAACTGCAAACATTGTGCATACTGATCAGACAGATCTATCGAGAGAAGCAAACAAGCTCCTGTAGTGAGAGCCCCTGATCGCCCTGTTTGGAGCTTTAAAGCTCAGTAAATTAGGCTGAAGAGCTTCCCGAACCTGCTTTGCTCCTGTCTATGTACTTCCATCATTGCCATTTTATGTGTAGTTGTGACCTAGATTTCTGCCCGAGCGTCAACACAAAGGAGGTGAATGGAATTTTATCCATTTTCTAAACTGTAATGCTTTCAGATAGAAAAGACATCATCCTCTTAAAGCTTCACACGAGGTTCCACTCATGCATTAAGGCCGCTAATCATGGTGGAATAAGACTTCAGACATTTACAGGTGCTGTTGAGGCATGCTTTTAACTACAGTTAGCATCTTAATGTTCATCTTTATCTGTGATGCTGAGCCACAGACAGCACAGTATTGAAAATATTCTTGATTACTTTAACAAGATATTTTTGTTAGTTTAGAGATAAAAGTTTTTTTCATTAACTAATTGCAGAAATAAAGCTAATGCCTGTTTTTCTTATAAATGAATTATCTTCCAGCTTCTGTGTATTAACAGCTCGTTGTTTTAATACTTGACTTCTATATGCTCATGCTTTTATGGCTGAGTCTCCCTGATTATATTCCATATAATAAAACAAAACATCCCAGCTCAACTCCACATGGACGCTAACGTGGAGCCATTTTACCAGTTTGGAGGTTACAGCCCCCACAAGTACCACTGCTACTGTCCTGTCTTCATCTTTTCAGTCATTGTTATTGTTCTGCATCATGTTGTATCATATTGTTCTTTATTGTGTTGTGTTGTACAATGTATCATATCATGTCATCATGTTGTGTGTCATGTTGTATTTACTGTATTGTATCGCATAATATTCTAACCTAATTCTTCTAACCTACTGCACTGTACCAGAATGTTATCATAGTATTATATTTTATTGTGTGATGTTGTGTCATATTGTATCATATCAAAATGTATCGCATTGTATCATTATATCATAATTTGTATATTGCATTGTAATGTATTGTATTGTAATGTTGTATTGTACCACATGGTATCATATCACATCAGACTGCATCATATTGTGTTGTATTGTATCATATTGCAACACGGTGTGGTAAACCATGTTGTATTGTACCTTAACTTATCACATATTGCATCACATGACATAGTTGGAGCGACTAGGACCTCACCTTGGTTCCAATGGTAATGTCAGACATTAAGGGACCAAGACGTCCATACAGGAAGTTTGCTGTTAGAACAACATATGTGTTTACTGCAGCAGAAAGTCATATAAATGAGCCAGGGCGCGTAAACACTGGGATAGTCTGCAGGACTCTGTTCGATTAGGTGGGACATGTATAGTTAGTATCAGTAATATGCTTTTAAACATTTCTATGTTTACATGTTGTATTTCTATCAGTTTAACACCCTGATAAACATTTGTGGCTGCTTTGTCAGCAGCAGTAAGTTCACGCTCGTATTGTTCCAAGTTTTCAGTTGAGCAGCCAGATGGTGGCAGAAATTGGGTGTAGACTTGTTTGTATTTGTTCATATGACAGAAAAATCCTTCATTTATTCAAGTTGAAACTTTAATTTTTCTTCTAAACAGATTTTTAAACATTTTTATGTGGTAAAAGTAACTCTGGCTTTGAGCGTTGATGAACAACACATCATTATACCAACCTAATGTGTCAGTTTTAATTATACAGCGCAAAACTGTACTTGAACCTTTTTGATGCCTGTTTCTCTAAATTAAAAAACAATTAATACTCCTTCTAGCCTTTATTTTTTCCAAATAATGTATTTTTTCTACCTACTTTAAATTATTCTTATTTAGCCTTACATGATTTATTTTCATCTTTTTTAATGTAAGTCATTTTTCTATTATTGTTTTTTTTATTTAATTATTTTTTTATTCCCTTAAATTGATTTGTTTTCCTTGTTAAAAAATTGGGGGGAAAGAATTGAAATACCAGGTTAACCCTGCTGGAACTAAACCAGTTCTATATAATCCTGCCACTCTGGGAAACATTTTGGATGCAGTTGTTTGTGGAGGCGTTATGGTGCCTCAGGAAGTGACTTTATACTTACATCTGCCATGATTTTTAAAATATGACAAAGTTCATCCAGCAGTACGTTTGCAACTTTACCTCACTTCATAAGCGAGGATTAATTATGAAGTTAAGATGTGCCAGTGAAAAATGTAGACTTTCTGAGACAATGCAGGGATACTGTGTGATTATAATAACATTAGTGAGGTCCGATATTATCAACAAAACTATATTACTGGTCAATATCTGCATTAAATGTGATATAGGGAAATGTTAGATAGGCTGGAGCCAATCCCAGCTGACATCGGGTGAGAGGCGGGGTACACCCTGGACAGGTCGCCGGTCCATCACAGGGTCAACACACATAGACACCCACCATGCACACACACTCACTTTTTCTTTCACATATAAAGAATGTGGCATTCGTGATGTTTTGGTGCATCGATCTAGAACAATATATCGATTATATGGTCAATGAGCAAATTAATCAAATGCAAACATTCTTTGCATCAAACATCAAAAACTTATTTGGAAAATTGCTGTATTTTGTGTTTCCCTTTGAGTTTTCATGTGCAGGGATATTTATAGTAAATCAAATTCAATTTGCTTTTTGTGATTTTGATATAAATCTAAATTATGACGTTTATTTACCTGTGAAATGTTTTTTATATCAATCGGTGGAGTCTAAATCAAATCAAATCGAAATCACAATGTAACTTAATTTCAGATATTCACAGATTACATCACTCTCCATTACATCGATACAATGTTGTACCCCCCACCACCACCACCACCTGAATTGAGTCTCCAGTTGGTGCAAATACAACTGTACAACAATACAAGTTTGATTGGCATCTATTTAAGGTGTGATAACATAATGAAAAGTTAAGTTTGGTTTAATTAGACAGCTAGCAAACATTGTGGCATCTTTATATAATCTGTTTAGTTTGGCCTAATTAATGGAGACATATATTATTACATCATTCTATCAAATGAAAAACGTACAAACCGGCTTTGTTATTCTTGCTACTGTGTTTCATGTGATCACCTCTAAAGTGAACAGATGAAATCAGCATAAAGTCAGGACATGAACATTGGCAAAGTGTCTGCATGCGGACTGTTGTGGGAGTATTTGCACAACTGTGTCTTCAGCCACACTTATTCACACTCGCTGACAATCGCAGTGACAGATTTCACATTGCAGACGGTACAAACGTGATCCCAGAGCAAATAGGACCTTATTTGACCCAAACTAAAGATGAAAGGCAACAGAAAGGATGACATTTGACTCCAGTTGAGGTCTTTGTGGTGTCTTTGCAAGTGGTTCAATGTGTAATACTTGCTGAGAAGAGCGAAAGGAGTGCTTTGTGTGTCTGCTCAGTATTCCCCACGTTTGTTTCTCTGCCAGAATCCGCCTCAAGGCTCGCCCCCAGCCTCAGACACACAGCTACTGCTGATGCTTTAAGTTCTGTTGAGGTGGAACGTAGAGGAAAAACAGACCGCCTCTAATGCTCACTGGTCTTGACTTACCCCTCATCAGCTTTTATTTAGCTGTGTGTTGTGGAGATCGTGGATGCAGCAGCTGCAGGAGCAAAGCTTTGTGATGCAAACGCTTGTAGAGAAATCAGATTAGGGTGTCAGTGACGTGTCTGTTTGCAGCACTGAGAACACATGACACTGCGGATAATCGGCTCAAATGGCTCGCAATAACTAAAATATGCAGACGCTCATTTACCCTCTTCCTCATTTTCCTGAGCCATCGAGCATCGAGCATGCCATGGATACATCACACATCGACTGTAGACTGAAAATGGTGCATCAGTAGCACAGAGGAGTGGCGGTCGTAGAGGTTTAAAGCACTCAATAGTCATGTTTTAATTCCTTCCTATGTGTAACTAGTGGTAAGCAGACGTAGTCCTACATGAGTTCAGGGAAAGAAAACACATCTAATCCTTTCTTCCCTCAGTTTTTTTTATCATACATTGTGTTTATAAGCTAATCCTGCCTTCCACAGTCACATTACTAAGGGTTGACATGTTTCTTGTAGCTTTAAGTTACAGGCTGCTTAGCTCTGACCAGACTGGGTTAAGGTGGGCTTGTTAGCATGGCTGAACATTGCATTAATTAAATAATCTATAGAGGTGGGGCAAGAAGATAATGAAGAACAACCACAAATCCCCCCTATAATAAACGGGTTGATGTAAAAACTTGTAAAGTAACAGAATGCAATGATTTGCAGATCTCATGAATGTCAAGGAGGTTATGTTTCTCCTCCTTTTCTGTTTCTCTTGTTTGTTAGCAACTTTATGCAAAAGCTCCTGGAGAGATTTTTTTTCTAGTAATGGGTCTTGGTCTAACTTAGATTCTGTTATATTTTAAAACCATTCAGACCATCTGTATCAAAGGATTTCTTTGAAGGATTCTTTAACTCGATAGGATCATTTTCAGTATATGTGCATATAAAGTCACAGTGAACGGTCCGGGTGATTGATGATATGTTTCCACCAAGTTTTACTAAATATCAAAGAAAGAAATTTCAAACACGTTGACTTGGAACAGGAAAAAGAGGAAATCTTTAAAAATGTCATCACTACAAAAGAACAAATGAAGACATAAACATGCAACAAGCACCACAGTATGGCCGAAACACTGGATTATACATGTATGAATGTAGGACTAGAACAAAAATTGTTGGTGAAATTTTGTGATAAAAATCACATTATGGATGGAAATGATCTACTTGGTGGAGATCTGCGCTTGTAGTTCCAACAGAACATAAAACAAAGATTTCAGCAACTCTTGAAAATCTATCAACAATGAAACGTCTTAATTATATGAAATGTTACCTGCTGGTGATACGCTCCCTCTCCCCGGAAAAAGTGTCAGCTTGCTGGCTGACCTGCATGGGAATAAGCCGGTATAGAATATAGATGGCAGGATTATGTTACCTGATAGCACAGGCAACAACAGTTCAGAGGTACTCTGTGTTTTTCAGCCCCAAATATAGTAATGCCTCCAATGCATGATGCATTACTCTCCTGCAGCGTTGATGTTTACTTCCTTAGTCTGCAGAATGAATCTTGCTGTGATACTGTTTTAAGGTCAAAGAGTTTGCAACAGTTTTGTAAAAAGATAAATTCAGAGTATCTCTATTCACACTCTTGTCTTCAGAAGGCAATTACAAGGCTCTGTATTTCTGTGGAACTCAGAGGAAAGATTTTAGTTCCCAGAATTGAAGCTAAAAAGACCCAAACATGGTGTGCAGAACCCTTATTAGATGCTGTTGTGTCAGCCAGGAATAAAATCTGCACATCTGCTGTCATTTCTCCACCACATGGCATCAAAGAACTGACTCTTCTCTGCTTCTGTTTGCACTTTACCTCCACCCTTTCTACCAAACGGGTGTGCATGTGCAGCTGTTAGACTCTGACCCTGCACCCTCAGCTACTCTCCATATTTCTCACCCGCATCCTGAGATGGTAATAACAGGTGAGAGAGGAGTATGTGCAGTCATGTAAACAGGCATCTTGTTCACACCTGTCACTGAGCGCGTGGACCCTGCAGCTTAAATGACCTTCTTGCCGCAAAAACATCATCCAACAGCATTAAAGATGATCTATGAAGACATTCATTGTCAGTTTGTCTCCTTGTGGCTGTTTGACTCTCTAAATGCAATTCACAAGCATGTGGAGCAGCGTTTTGTATGATGATGTGAAACACAGCTGGTGGACTGGTTAGGGATGAATGATGGAAATAGCAGACATATGCATTTATTGAATCGTACCGTTTAGGGGAAAATGTGAGCCTGAAAGGGAGAAATTAAGAGAAATAACTGGTTGTGGTGGTTGTTGGGGCTTTGCCTGACACCTAGTGTCGCTGCCCCCCTTCTTATTGGTTATGAGTGCCTTAATACTTAAAATACAACAAAACCCCTCTTTTACTTGTTTCAACACAGAGTCAACTATGGTGACCAGATTAATGAGCAGCTGAGTTTCTATTCCACCCACTCCTCCGCTGTCTTTAGAGAAAGCCTCCAACACATTGCAAATGATGTGACACGATATAACACACTCTCCCACCTCTATTCATATCTCTTTGTTGGGGTGCCTTTGAATAATGGGAGAGTACATTAGTGTACTGAGGGCTCCCAAAGACTGTCTGGAAACATTAGAGACAAAAAGCTTCATCCGGAGATAAAACACAAATGCATGGTGAAGGCTGGGTGAGTATGTGCTCGGAAACAAAGCATTGATTGGCTGGAAATCTATGGTAGCCGGAGAGTGCAGAGTGCATTTCAACAAAAAAGTAACCTTACCACTTTCATTGTGAGAGAAATGAATGCTACAGCTACACTTTACCAGGCCTACCTGTTCAACTGCTTCTTCACGCATATCTAATCAGCCAATCACATGGCAGCAACTCAGTGCACTTAGTCATGTAGAGGCTGTGAAGATGACTTGCTAAAGTTCAAATTGAGCATCAGAATGAGGAAGAAACGAGCTTTAAATGACTTTGAACGTGGCATGGTTGTTGATGGGCAGATGAGAAAAAGGCAAGA
Source organism: Pseudomugil gertrudae (assembly GCA_037177535.1). NCBI lineage: Eukaryota > Metazoa > Chordata > Actinopteri > Atheriniformes > Pseudomugilidae > Pseudomugil > Pseudomugil gertrudae. The sequence goes on from JBAMHV010000023.1 coordinate 19,800,389, forward strand.
GGAAGCCAGATAAGCACTGGTTCCAACCAAGACATGAAGAACAGCATCTCTGATCACACAACACGTCCAACCAGGAAGCGGATGTTCTACAGACCACACTGAGTGCTGCTCCTGCAGCTAAGAACAGGAAACTGAGGCAAAAATTAATATGATGGAGACATGTTGCTGGTCTGATGAGTCTCCATTTCAGCTCCATATTCATGATAGGATCAGAATCTGCTGAAAACATCGATCCATCCTGACTTGGAACAGTTCTTCAAGCTGGTGGAGATGTATTGTTTGTAGGGAGGGGATATTTCTTGTCAGACTTTGGGCCCCTTAAACTACTGCAGCCTCCCTGAGTATTGAGCTGACAATGTCCATCCATTTATTAGCACAGTGCAGCATCTTCTGATGAATACTTCATGCACAATGATAGCTTTCTTCAACATGACACAGGGGGCCCAACCTGTAGTAGAAGGTGAATCTGATGAAGTGGTCACTGAACATAACCTTATAGACTAATTACTTTTAAACATAAAGAGTTGCCATAAGGATGAGAAACTTCCGCTTACTTGTAAAGGACATTGGGAAAAGACAGGAGGAATGCAATAACTGTACTGGTGTCCCGCGAACAGGTGTTTGTTATTGGAGGATTACATAGACCTCCCACGTGTCTACAAACAAAGTTATATTACTGTGTGTGACATGTCACCAAAACATGTAGTCAAAAAGCCTGATGTTTCTACTACTAAGGAGCATAATGATGGTTGGGAAGACATGCAGGTTATGTAAGTTTAATGTGATCTGGAGCTCTTATCCGGAGCCATTTACACCAAATTATTTTGCTATCCTGCATTTTAGGTCAGCAACACCTTCAAAAAAAGTTTGGGATTGTAAAACTTTTTGTTAATTCTGACTTGATGTTCCTCCTTTCCCAACACAAACGTCTGAGTGCTTTCACTGCTTTTGCAGAGGTGTCCCACTGTTTACAGAGGAAACTGGGTCACAAATTTGCCCTTTTTTAAACAGAATTTTGGGGCTTTTGTGGCCTTTTATTTAAATGTATCTGTAAATGGGTCATACAGAGCAGAGAATGACACAAAGCAATGGGCCCCTGGTCAGCTGTGTTAAACAGCTGTAGTCTCTCTATGTGGGATGGCTGCTCAACCAGTTCAGCTCAAGGCTGCCCCATAACTGTCACATTATAACTCTTTGCTAGAAAGTCAGGAATGCAAGCAGGCTGATCAAGTACCCATAACATGAATGTTGCTTTGCATTGTCTTTTTGAGGAATGCATGAAAGCAGTGCATGGTTGGACTAATTCAACTGCATCTCATAATGGAGCCTTGCTGAAAAAAGCCTGGATGGTTCTTTTGGCCTTTGGGCCAAAGCACATTGCACCCATTTCAATCAAATAAGCTCTTTCCTACTGACTGGTCTGACAACATTGCACAGTTTCACCACCAGAGATACCTTCATGCCAAGAACTACTAAAGCCACCTCTGGACAAGCTTGGTCCAAGCCTTTCTTTGTTATACTCATGCCACTTCATGACAAAAACTTCAAAGTGTAAAATTCTTAGGAGCACAGATTAGGTTTTCTTTTTTTTCCAGCTATTGCAGCTGAACTTTAAATAATCTCTTGGTACTTAGACTTATGAACAGGAACTGAACACGTTCTCCACTTTCTAGCGTCTCTGTGCAAGCCCTAAAGACTGTCTGCTTGCAGTTTGATAACAGGCTGCTGCTGGTTGCGGGACTTCAGAAGATGAAAGAGGTTAATCATTATTAATCTATTATTCCCCCTCTGTTTTATAATAAAACCTTTAAACTTCAGTCTACAATGAAAACAGCAGGAACTGGGAGAACAACAAGAAATCCAAATAAAATCTTTGTGTATGCCTGAGTTGAGGTAGACACGTCAGCATTTTACTGTAAGCATTCAATAAAGTGACAAACTCAAAATGCAAATGAAGGATAAAGTGTTACTTATCTTCATTAAACTCTGACTCTTTAATTGAAGGAAAACCAATCCTTGAGTGGGAGTTTTGAGCATTTATTACAGCAAAGTTTTGGATCCTTTATAGGCGCAGCTGACCTCTGACATGCCTTTTTGAAGCGAAAAAAGAAAACCCTTGCTGAGATCTCAGACAAATCACATTATTATTAGCTGTAGGTCGAGCTCACCCACTGTCCTGTAAGTGGGTGTGTGACACTTTCATGTCACCAGTGGGAGAGTGGCCCAGGCTTTCAGCTCTAATACTTTCCCTCGCTTCATTAGCAGGGACAGTGTGTATGTGTGAGTGGGTGTGGGTTGGAAGAGTAGCATCGATGCTGTCACTCAGCAGCCATTATGCTTAAAACAACCCACACAGAGGCATATGGAGTCAAAGAAAAGCCATTATTAATATTTCCCCTCTGAAATGAGCCTGAGAAGCAGCAGCCGCACAGGCCGGACCCTCATTGTCTGCCCATATTGAAGTCCTCTTTGTGGGGACATGAAAGAGGGCACAATGATTTCTATTAGTGGGCCTTATCAGCCACTTAGCAAGGAGATTAGCTGTGGCAATTCTCTCTTTTTTGGGTGTAGAAGGTTTTTTTTCATCTTTTTTAGAAAGCTAAGCTTGTGAGATTCAAATGGACATATAGAAACAGATTCGTTAGCTCAGGATCGAACCCGCAGCCAACATCGATTCTCTCTGTGTGTAGCTTCACTGAACCTTTATCTTTCTCTTTTACATTAAGAAAAACTTTGACATTGATCAAATCACGTCTTGAAACACAAAGTCCAGGATTCGCTTTCATCATGCGATCCCAACAATAATGCAAAGCCATCAATACATCTCCCACTTACCAATTCTGTCCCTGCTCCCGGCTTTTCTCATTTACTTTCTTCAAGTGATGCTTCATCTTGACCCCTGGAGGACTGGAGTCGGTGCCACTGCAAGTTTTAATCATGTTCCTCCTTCATCCAGATAGACTGCAGTCTCCCCAAGTGTTGGTTCAACTGAGAGCAGACCCCTGAGAGCAAGGCGGAGATTACCTCTGCTCATTCTTGCAGGGATTTGAAGCTACAGTCCATATAAACCCACGTACATGCTTGCCTGGACATACCCACCACGTGGTCGCACCGACCACAGTAAAATGTAATGACATGGATTGTGGAGTACCCCCACTGTGATTGAAATGGAGACTTAAAGCTGTGGAAAATTGGAAGAAAAGCCAGAGCTTAGTCATTTCTGCTACATGCTGCAAGCTTGTTTCACTTGTGTCTGCTGTTAAACTGCCAGAATCACCAACTCCCTCCACAGAAAAAGGATCATTAAACATTTAAGCCAATATGTTTGCTTTCCTGACAAGACGTCCACCTGTTTTAATACAAATGATTTAGCAGCAAAGCTATCTGCAAAATGCAGATTACCCCTGGGGCAGATTGACAGGGCCCTGGGTCTTTTACCTTAACTAATTATTACTGCGGCTGTTTTCCTTTTTCTTCCTTTCCCTTTCCTCTCCACGGGGGCTGTTTGTGACTGCAAAGCTCTGCAGAGGGGGGGAGTGTATGTTTGAGTCACAAGTTATTTCTCAGTCCGGGGTGGGCCCTTCGAATATACTCCAAGTCTGCCCCAGAAGAAGTGCCATTAATTAACACAGCACATGACTGACACCCTCCCTGGCACTCTGTCTGTGAATGATAAGACTATTAGAGCTCAGATTAAGACAAGTTGCAAATGTAGTGCGCTGTGTAACTGTATTCAATGTTTTTGTTTGTGCTGTTATTTTATTTCATGGAAATAAGTTAGTTATGTTCCTCTTCATTTACTCAAAGTGTTTTGTAAAAAATCAGCAAAAAGAAATTCAGGTTTTTTTCTTTTGTTAACTATTCTGGGACTTTTCAGAAATTGTATAAGATCTAAGTAGAATTGTGTCTGATTCAGGCCTTGTTACCACCACAATGTGAGAGTAAAAGGCAAAAGTTTGGTTGAGCTCTGGCCTCCCGTTACTTGTTTCCACTAACAGAGTTTTAGGTAAAAAGACAGCAAAGACAGTAATCTCCGGAGCGAGAGGGAGGGTTTTCCTGAGTCCTGTCACTGTAAACTGGAACTGGAATCTCTGTGTGATGGTGAATTTAGATAAGCTAATAGATAACAGTCCTAGGTACATCTGCCAGTCCGTCCTGGGACAGGATCTCTCCTTTAATGTGGGCTCCATGAGGTTTCTTCATTTTTTATCCCCACAACTGAGTTTTTTAGGAGTTTTTCCTTACTGAGAAGGAGGGTCTAAGGACAGGATGTCTGCTTTGTTTAGTGTAGTCATTACT
>JBAMHV010000023.1:19821198-19832390 GCA_037177535.1 Pseudomugil gertrudae
GATAGATAGATAGATAGATAGATAGATAGATAGATAGATGATAGATAGATAGATAGATAGATAGATAGATAGATAGAGTGAGTTAGTTTCGGTTATGTGTTTGTTTCTATGTCAGTATTTTTCTCCTGAAACCTGAGACTTGAGAGAATGATTTTCTATAAAGTACTGTTTATAATAAATTCTGGTTTCTGGTTGGCCTTCCTGCTGCTATATCTACTGATATTTCATTTGAAATCCTTTTTACCTTATTTCCTGACAACTGAGGCTGAGAACACCATGTCTGCATGATGACAGGGAATGTGTTTAAATGCATTTTTATATCTAAAAACAAACAAACAGGTGGAACAAAATACCACAAAAGATATCTCAGTGTTAAAAGGTTTAATGTTTTAGATGTTCCCCTTCACAAATAAGCTAGCTAATGATGACAAGGCTAAGGACAGGAAATAGCTTTAGACTACTTTTACAAACTGGAATATAGGCATTGTTAACTTATTTAGCTTCAACATAACAGGTTAGCTGACTTTATTTTTCACAGATATAGCTGGATTCTCAAACCTAATGCACCATAATATTCCAGCTGTTTTCTTTAGTGCAATGTCCACCTGTTAGACTTAGCCTTTATATCAACAGTTATGGTGGCCGGCTGCTCAGTGGACTTTAAAAGAGAAATAAACCAAAACTTTCTGTCCAGAGACGTTAAGATTATATTAGGCCAGTAACTTATTATCAAACTGCGTAGGTGAAAAAGATCCCATGAAATTGAATTTGACCCGGATTGGATGGACAGTGTGTGGTTATTTTTGTTTCAGACAAAAGAGCAGAACCTTTGTCAGTTTTGCTGACAAATTATCTGGAAACCCTCACATCCAATTACAAAGCTCCAAATTTAGCCCACTATCTTGGGGGCTGTTTTTTTTTTTGTTAAGTAAGCTCAAAACCTGTGTCTGATGATTTTATAAATAAAATCCTAATTTTGTAATTGTATCATTACTTAGGTAGCGATTAGCACACAGTGAGGTTGGCTAACTTTGATTTCATGTGACCCTGTCCATCTAACCGGTGCAGACTCTCATAGTGACCTGTTTTTCTTTGCGTTGCAGTGCCGTCGTTCTGGGGTCTGGTGAACTCGGCCTGGAACCTGTGCTCGGTGGGGAAGAGGCAGTCGCCAGTCAACATCGAAACCAGCCACATGATCTTTGACCCTTTCCTCACACCCATAAAGCTGAACACAGGAGGACGCAAGGTAAACAATGCGAACCCGCTCCCTATCTCTGCTGTCCACTTGATGGATGCTCAGTCTTTGGTGACCGCCTCTATCTTTGTTTTTTCTCTTTCCTCTAAGATGTTTTACTGCTGCTGCTCTGGTGCTGTTGTTTCTGAGCTAGCGTAGTTTGATAAGGTGTGTGTCTCTGATCAGTGCTCTTAACTGCTGTTTGTGCTTGCAGACAATGTGAGTTATTTGTCTGGCAAACGTTCTCCTGGAGATAAAATACAGCATAATTCAGCTATTTATGGATGCACTGTGCTTGTGTTCTGGTTCAAGAAAGGCTTCAGCTTTATCCCGAGGGCTGCAGATGAAATCCTGCAGCCTAACAGCAGATTAGTAGAGCATATTGTTTATTATTTCTTCCTGTACAGTGGTGCACCAAGGACGAAAAACTGTTCCATCATGTGCCATATGACAGCAGCTAATTGGGAAGCCTTCACAGATGGGCCGTCTTCAAAAATTCACACTTGCATGGTGAGATTAATGTTATGAGTGGTTGATGTTTATATTCCAGCAGTGAGAACAGGGTTAGCCTCTGGCACATGGCGGATCACCATGGTACGCTGCTACTATTATACAGACCTCAAAATAGACCCATGTGAAGTTCTTGGGCAGGTGTTTGATCAGGATTTCATCCTATAGTGTCTCATTGGGGGAGGCTGAAGCTGTTGGAAAAGTTTTTTTAGGGATCTGCTTTCAGAGATGAGAATAGAATGAGTCAGGAAAGCAGTGATCTGAATAGTCAGCTCACATGGTGTTTCACAGGCATGATGTCTCCTTGAAAAGAAAATTAAATTGAACAATTCTTCCTTCTGCTTCTTCAAGGTATCCTCTTTGAGAGCTGCTGCTTCCCTGCAGTGCTCTCAGATTGAGGAAATTACTCACAATGGCACAATTTTATTATAAGAATCAATCCTAAAGCAAAACATAGAAGCAGAGGGAGATGGAGACAGAATACTTCTATTTAAGATAAAATCTCAGCATTGGCAGATATCCCCCACCTTGAAGCTGTCCTCGGCCCATAAAACCACAACACTTGATGATTTTTCCCGGTATGCTATATCTTAGGTTGCCAACAGCTGTTAGAAGCCTTTTAATAGAAGTATGACAGCAGCTGGGTCACTTTTCTGGGCTTTAAAATGCAAAGAAAAATGATAGATAGAAAATTACTGCTGCAATCCACTGCTTTGTTTCTGTTTGTAAGTAAGCGTTGGTTTTCTTTCTATGGTTTGCCATTTATCTTGGCCAGGACTCTGTGTGGAGGTTTCATGGGTCCCCCATTTCTATGTGACCTATCTTGAAGTACCTTGTTCCTCTCGCAGACCTGTGATGGACTGTGATGGACTGTTCTATCTAGCCCAGTTGTAGCTACAAGCAAAACTGAGACAACATATCTGGGTTTGCATTGTTTTTCTAATGGCATTCTTGCTACCTGTCTTGCTACCTGTTTAGCTCTATCATAGCCTACTTTGGAGAAAGTCAGTCTTTGTTGTTTATATCTGAAAGATTGTCAGGTTATCCTGGTAGGTGATGCTAAAAGAATATCTGCAGTTAAACTGGCTCAACACGTCGTGCTATCAGCTCCTTGGTGAATAAAACAAGAAAGCAGTGTTATCACCCTATGAGCTTTAATTTTGCCTTTACATCTGGCCAGCTAACAGAGAAGGATCCCCACTAGCTGAAAAAGACATTTACACACCTTTAACCAAGTGAACCCTGTGAACTCTGACACGTTCTGACCCACGTCAGTCTCGACACAAGTCCTCTAAGTCGCTTTTTCCTTTCTATTTCAAGATCTGTCCAAGAATTCCTTCTCTGTCTTTGAAGAACTTAAACAAAAGCTGTTCAGTTGCAATTTAAATTTAAATATGCTCACAAACAAATTTACATTTGTTTGTGAGCATATGGTAGAGAAGTTTTTTTTTCTTTTCTCAAAAACTTAACAGGACTGAGAGTTGTGCTAACATATCAGCCCTTTATAATAATGAAAATATGTAAAAGAACATGGCTAAATAAGCATTCCTTGTTTGCTTTCTCCATAATTACCTTTTGCCGGTAGACGGTGGAGCCGAACACATTACAATGGGTTGTGCAGGCTACTTAAACTGGTTTAAGGAACTATTTATAATGTATATTTTGACAGTGTACATTGTAACTGAGTGCATCCTCTGATAGTGAACATCGTAACCTCAATAAAACACATAAAAAATTCAGTCACGTAACATTTCTGTCAGACACAGTTGTTAAAATGAAGTTAATGGTATTTTTGGGTCAGCGTGACCAGAGTTATGTTTCAAATTACTTTGAAAATGATTCAAACGATCGTTGGAGGTCGCTTATAAAATATTAGTGTGGCTTATAATAAGCTGCAACTCAGAGCGGCTTATTAGGTCATTTTTTATGGAAGGACAGTCTCAAATGATCCATAATTTCTACACATACAATCTGAAGCCCTATTACCGGCTCTGTATTTTGGTAGATTGAGACCAAGTTCTCAGAGTCTAAAATCCATTTTGGACTCTCTCCCCCTCCCCCGTCACCCCATTTCCCCTGCAGTGGCCTAAATGTAATCTGTTGTGTCTCCATCTCTCTGAGCACCTGAGCTGTCAGCCGCTGAACACGAAGCTGGCTTCACCTTGTCAGTGCTGATTCATCTCCGCTCTGTCTCTGGCTGTTTGGCAGCCAGTCAGCCATGGCCAAACACGCTACAGAGACCGGTAAAGAGCTTCCGCCGTGGCTCAGCTCGCCACCTCAACACGAACAGAGCTTAAGCCCACTTTCTGCCCTGGAGGGAGGCAAAGGGAAAGATTAAACCTCCCCAGCCCCTTCCTCTCGTCTTACAATACACAACACACTGCTTGGGGAAGATGAACACCTCTTAATAGATTTTTCTGCAGCTCTGTATTATAGCTAATGAACAGTTAAAGGAAATTTAATTGACCTCCAAAGAGAAATTTTAATTAACGACAGGGAGACATGCGAGGCTATGTGCGATAGATTGAAGGAATCATAGTTATTAAAAAGACACTATTAATTGAATATTTACTCTGCCATAGATGAGCTCCAATTACTTGAAGAGATTTTAATGAATTTAATCACTTTGGAGCCTGGGAGGTAGAAAAAAGTGATTTTTGGAGTCCTCTCATGAACATTTTTCTACATACGTATAAATAGTTCTACTGAACAGGATTAAAAAGACTTTGTCCTGCTTTGTTTTTCGCTTTCCAGCTAAGAAATCTGTGCTTTTCCTCCCATGTGGTGCTTTGGATTGGGTTCCTGGTTGTTCAGGGATTGTTAACAATGTGATCAGTGCCAGTTGGTGGACGAGTGACGCTCCAATTACTTTTGTGATGAGATTTTTTTTTCTTCATGTTCATGGAAACAAATCTTCCTGCGGTCCTCATCAAGTAGATGAGGCAACCTGACAAGCAGTCAGGTTGGTGTGGATGTTTTTGTGTGCTTGTAGCAGCCCTGAATCTGCCTAATTACAGGTTTCTTGGGCAGAACAACAGACAGATACCACAACTTTCACTCAGGAGGAAAGACGTTTTCCCAACTGAGCTGCCGACCAATCCGTTATCTGTCCAGGTATCCACTGAGGCTCCTTCGCTACACAGTTTTAATATCCTGTGTTTGATGGTAGGTGTTGTCACAACATTGTGTGTATCTGTGTGTGAGACATGTCCAGGTTAGCTATATGTTTTTCCTAAAGATGGATGTAGCATATGAGAACAAATATGAAAATCTTGCTTTGTCCACAGGGAGTTTGACATCCTCACAAATTGTGATCTGAATTTTGTTTTTCCATTCTTGACATGAGGAGTTTTATAATTCTATTGCAACATCATCAGGTATCGTGTAACCCTGAAATCCTGGACCTAAACTATCAGATTGTGTGGTTGTAAGTGACGCATTAGCACATCATTAGTCATTTCCACAGATGAACTCACAAAATTCAGGGAAATGTGGAGACAATGTTCACACAGACACATCACAGCAGGGTGCTTGCTGCTAGAGATGAACCATCCCAGCTGGAAGTACGAGATGGGGGGTGGAATTGGCTAATGTCAGCGGAGGACACAAGACACAAGCTTACACATGTGGAAATTGCTGTATTCTTCACAACATGTTGCCAATAGCAGTTGAGGATAATTATTGGGTTAGTTTGACACTGCATACATTTATCAACAGTAGCAGGTAGTGAGTGAGTAAGCACCATGCGGGCCAGCAGAAAGGCTAAACTCTCACCAGAATAAACACCGTTTCAGGGATATATGCTAACATGTTGTCTTACTGATGATCCAGAGATCAAACCGTTGTTTTCACATGTTCACAGTATCAAAGAGGGAAGTAAAAAAAATATGTATTTGACATTCCCTATTTATACCTACCATGTAGCCAATGCTATGTTGCTAGCATTGTCGTGTTTGTCCTGTGTGCCTTTCAGCTTTTCTCTGTAAGCATTCTTACAAAGCTTCCATAAGCATGTCTCCTGCTTTACTTTCCACTTGGATACATAATGATGTGATACTGAATCTGTGGTGAAAGACAACTTTTCGGCACAAGCTAACTGAGTGTTCAGCCCACCTACATCATTATCTGAGTGTTTCTTAAGTCTTGTACTGATGGGTTTTTATTCACTGTAGCTAGGCCCTATAAATCCTGTCATACTTCAAAAACCTTCAACCAATTTGATGGAGGGATGTCTTTAGGTATCTGGTGTTTGCATACTTGCTTGTGGATGCTTCTGTGTCTGCGGTTTATAGTCTTGGTAAACTCAATATGCTTTAGCTTTACTGGCCAGAATTTTTTATCAGCATGGTTACTCTCTTTGGCTTTGGCTGGTTTCTTCATTGTCTTCAGTTGAAAATATAAATAAGCAGGATTTTATCTAAAAATCAATTGAACTTAAGCAATTTTTGTTATAAAAAGTGTTACTTTTACTTACACTTTATTAGATTTTGAGGTATTGATTTCCTGAACTGTCTTTGCTCTGATTCAGCTTTTTATTCTACTTGTTTTCCCCTCAAGCAAAAACTAATCAGCTTCATGACACACTTGTGGCAGAGGGTATTCTTTACATCCCCTTTTATCAGGCTTTGTCATGGAAGCATCAGCTTTGTCCCTGCTGGATTTGAACAGTTTTTATCACAAAAGCACAAAAAGAAGAAAGAAAGAGAGAGAGAGAGAGAGAGAGAGAGAGAGAAGAGAGGGAAAAGCCTAATTTAGAGAGGTCAAACTAAAGTTGCAGTTGACAGTTGGAAGATAAAGAAAACAAACAGTGTGAGAACTTAAAGCAATGCAATTCAGCCATGCCTCAGTGGGTTGGAGCAGTAATATCTGGTTATATTTGGGCCTTTTATGTTTTAAGAGTTTCATTTAATTGTCTGTGATTCCCAGTTAACACTGGATGAAAAGTTGATCATTATTTATTCAACATGTTCTTGAACAGAAAGCTTCCAATCACATCACAGCAGGGTAATCTGATAAGTGTGGAGACATCCCATCCCAGTCCTGCTTCACTCCTGACAATGTTGTGACAGTGATCGAAAAATGTCCATCCCAGATGGAAAGAACACGTATCTGTCTTCTCCCAGAGCATTGCATGTTTCTGACATAGACAGAATAAAGATGGATGGAACCTCCCAGTAGGTTTCTGAAGAGCAAACGTGAAGCTTGTTGGAGGTTCCCACCATTGCCATCTTAACAACGTATTGCATGCCGTTGCTCCCAGAAAATACAAAAATGGTGAAAGCTGTGGAGATGAGAGGGGGCTGTGAGCGTGGGGGTGGAGGATTGATGTCTGTTAAACTCTGAGCTACCTGATGCTAAGTGCTAACTTGGATCTGATAGTTAAATGGCTAATGGAGGTAGGTGGGCTAAAGCTAAGGCGTGCTGTTCATAGGATAGGTGACTCACAGCGGTGTTTCAAACGTCCTCACTGAGCGGCCATCTTGCCACAGGAAGGCTCTTTCGTAGGATCTGTAGGATCTCAGTTAGGTGAGTGATTTGCACAAATGCAAACATTCTTACTTTGCTGATATCTTGACAGATTAACAAACTATTTGGTTTATTATTAAAGTGATTAACGTGGCTATAATCCTAGACACGTGAACATATTAACATTGTAGCTTTTGTCTTTGAAAAACAGCTTATGGCTTATCGTGCCGCATGGCTGGATCAGTGATACTATAAGTCATCAAAGCTAAGACCACAATTGAAAAGTTAAATTATGTAGGTTGGCTTGAGGTTTCATTGGCAATGATGACTTTATGACAAAGTAATGCTTTTGCCTAATTTACAATCTTTGCGGATGTGGTTACAGTTATTATCTGGGATTTCTTAAACCATAATAGCCACCGTAACATTTTGCTGCTTCCTATTGAAAAAAGATAAAAGTGGAAGACGCCAGACAACTGATGCTCCAAACAGGAACCTGTGGGATCATGTTTCACCTGTAACAAATGAAAATATTATGATTGTGGTTCAGATTATTGTTAATCGTTGATCATTGTTTGGATCAGAAGCTCAACAACAGCATAGATAAATCATTTAGCCTTTACTTTTTGTCTGTGGTGTACTTAGCCGGCTAAAAACTGTGTTTGTGTTATGCTCTGCCTTCTTCTCACTGGATATTGGATGCTTCTTATCTAAAGTGCACACCCCTAATTATACCACATTTCAAGATTATGTAACATCTAAACATATGAGTTATGAAATAATGGTTGCTCCATTATTGTTCTAGAAGTTAAACTGCCATGGATTATATCTGAAAGATCTATGAGTATAAGTAAATTTCAGGTTTTTAATTGCAGAAATATGCATTTGCATTGAAACAGTTGAAAATTAAATTTACAGCTAATAGTAACGCATTAACAAAAATGATTAATAATGTGAACTGTCTTTGTTGTTGTTGTTGCTTCCTCACAGTTATCATGAAAGTAAACCTGACCTCCTCAACCTAAAATGTTTGGAGTAATGGAGTGTATAGAGATTTGCTTTGATTTGGAGCCCCTAGTGGATGAAGGAGGAACTGATCATTTTGTCACTTTTACATCGCCTTCACTTTGTTGCCGCTTGGTTTCTGACGGTGGTGGTATCTGGTTTAAGCATGGCCAGATGATGTGATCATGCTGCCACAGTGAACTGTCTGATCATGAGGCTGATTTATGTTGCCTCTCCCTATCCCAACTCCAAATTCTTTGTTCCATTCTGTATTTCAAAGATAAAAGTTAAGTGTGCAGTACTTCAGCTAACATTTTTGTTGTCACTACAAATGTTTGCTGCTTTACATCTAAGTCAATGGCCTGATGAAGCTGTAAACAAAAGCTGGTGTCAGCTGCAGAGGCTGGAGAATGCATCGCAATAATGCAAACATTCAATTATGCAAAAGATAATTCAAATTAATGAGACAAGTTTGGTTTGGCTGAATCTGTGAGCTTGATGTAGCGTTACAAAAGGGAACACGCCCCATGCATGACAAGGTAGCATCAAGCGACTGAAGCCCACTCTCACTTGGTGTAATTTCCTCTAAGATGCCTGGGCCTGAAGCTTAGGGATTCTTCACATGTCTACAGTTTCACAGATAGCTGCATGTGGATTGGTGTGCTGGAGCCAGCATCCAGGGCATATCCATCTGAATCTAAATTATGAACTGTGCAGCAGAGGCAGTGGAGGGAGAGGGGAAGTGGCATAGAGATACGGGAGGCAGGTCAGAGAAGGAGGATTTGCTGTGGATCTCTGTTTATTAATGTTAGAATTCACAGCCCAGCCTCAGCAGGAACATGGAGTCACAATAGCAGAGCAGGAATTGTTAGTGTTGAGGATTTTTGGATGATGTGATGCTGGGACATGCATAACCCTAACCAACCTCAACACACTGCAAAATTAAAACGTAGATGTGTGGTAATACAGTATTCTGCATAAAGTCATCATTGAACAATAGGCAGTCTTTGTGGCTCGTATGGCTTAAGAAAACCAGAAAAAAACATTCAGAGCCCTGGACACCAGCAGAAACATTTAAAAATCAATTCTTTAGTTGCAATTGTTTGAGTTTTTTCACAAAACCTGTAAAAGCTCCATTTTAATAATACGTCAAGACTACTGAAAGTACAATGCAAAGATATTTATCTAAAATATGCTGAACCCTGAGCTTTATTATTATATAAAAGGCTGATTTAGCTCCTGATTTAATATGAATTTAGAGTCCAAACAGACGCCAGGAAATCTGGCTTCAGCCATTGTTTCTAACCTCGCAGACGGAAACTGGACTGTAATCCTTGGAAATTTGTCTTAATGTGTCAGATTTATCTGTATTTAGTATTAATATAAAGCAAAATGTCATCAGCATACAGGTAATCAGATATATTGTGGGAGCAACAGCATGGATCCAAACTACACTATAAAATGATGAAAAAAAATATTTACTTGTGTGTGCATGGTTGTTTGTCTCTGTGTGTTGGTCCTGTGATGGACTGGTGACCTGTCCAGGGTGTACCCCGCCTCTCGCCCATTGTGAGCTAGGATTGGCTCCAGGTCCCCGCGACCCCGTTAGGGAATAAGCGGTAGAAAATAGATGGATGGAAGTTGGAGCTACTTAAAATAGTCACTTGCTGAATTTTACCGTAGTGATGAGAGAATAGCTCCTGTTTTGTCTATTATTCAGTTTTAGTACAAATCCATGAAGGAATAAATAATGGTAATGTTTGGAGCGGTATTATTAGTTTGGTTTCATGTTGTTGCTTAGTAATGTCTGTTTTTCTCCTGAGGTTAGCTCTCAGTTTTAACAGGCTTTTTCCACCCATCCTTCTTTTCTTGGCCTGCTTAATGGTATTAGACTAGATGAGTGTGTGCCTTCTGATTGTGTTACTGGTGTATTACTGTGGCAGAGAAAGATATTGAGGGAGTGCATGGAGAGTGTTAAATGTGCACAGCAAGATGTGGCGCGAAGATTCATAGGGAAGTGGGTCAGACTCTGCAGTTTTACGGTGGTTTTGAAATCCCACAGCTTGGTCACGCAGGCAGAGGGAGGACTATGACTCTGCACAGCGTGACACACAGCACCACCTCTATCTGGTGAATAAATGGAATAATAGCATTTATTTTCTTTCTCTAAAGGAAACCATGCAGTAAAGGGAAAAAAAGGACATCACAAAGTTGTACTTCCCAAACAAGGGAAAAGTTCAAACAAGGTAGACATGTCATGTCAGGGAAGAGATAATCTGAAATCTTCTTCAGAGTTTAGGATTGTTATAGGAAACAGCTTGTGCAGCATCATTAATCTAATTTAACATGATTTCTGTAAAGTCCCTATAAGAAAAGCTAAAAGCTGGAATGAGCAGTAGTAAAGAGTCACTTAAAGTAAATAAAACCATCACATTTTCTAATATTGTTTCAAGAAAAATTCCAATTTTGATACAAAAATGATAAGGACTAAGACAGCAGCCTAAAGGCCTTTACCCACCAGAACTGAATAAAATTCACAAAAAGGTGAAATATCACTGTTTTATCTGTGCACACAAAGCTGAATGCAACACTATGAATACATTATGAGAATAGTTAAACAAGCTTGCAATGTGGCAAAAATAAACATGGATCCCACATCCGGCACCCACTATGTTCTGCTGATGCTGCAAAAAAAATGAAGTAAAGAGACACTGGGTACATCCTACTTTAGAAAAGAGAGGAGAAGTTTGGGAGTTTATTTGTTGAGTTGAGGAGCTGAAGCTGGACCGCGGCTACTTTAGGATGGACTTTGGGATCTCCGTGGGATTCATCTGATGATCTACTTCAGCAGCTACATACATCATTGTCATAATCCAGCTTGTTGGGATTTGTTTGCACATTATGGGCCAGATTTACTAAAGGTTTGCGTGTAGTAAAACGCGTGCAAACTCGTTGCTCACGCTAAAAAAAGTACAAA
>JBAMHV010000023.1:19834240-19856104 GCA_037177535.1 Pseudomugil gertrudae
AGCCAGTGGAGAGAACGCAACACAGGGGTGATGTGTTCACGCCGTCTTGTCCCCGTTAAAATACGGGCAGCTGAATTTTGGACCAGCTGGAGACGGTGAATAAGAGACTGGTCTAACCCTGAGTAAAGAGAGTTGCAGTAATCAAGTCTAGAAAAGATGTGAGGACATGTTTCTGTAAAACTGTACATAGTAGGGGTGTAAGTCACCAGTTTGATCATATGATGTATGGATTTTATGGAAAATGACTTCAAGTTTGATGATATTGATTAAATTTCAATTTGCCAGAAATCAACTAGAAAATGTAACATTGTTACTCCTGAGCCCACAAATTGTAATTATTCATTTATATCCAGGAAGTTTATCACCTGACAATGTCAGAGTAGTAAATAAGGGAAAATGGCATGCATGGGGAAGTCTGCATACTGCTATTATAAAATAAAACTGTGCTTGATAAATGGTTATTGTATTGATGTTAGAATAATGTTTGCATTTTGGATCAATGTCATTGGCACATTCCCCACATGATTGATATCGATGGAGACTGATGCCTTGTTGCACCCATACATATGGATACCAAGCAATCAATACATTAGACATTGAGTTTAATAAACAATAGTATAAGAATACACTCACCAGCCAGCTAATTGGGAACGGATTAGTTGCTTTTGTTCAGTCACACTGCTGCTCACTGGATACTTTCTCTTTTTCAGAATATTCTCTGTAAACTGCAGAGGTCATGTGTAAAAATCCCACTCAGGCCAATAACCATTACAGGAAGATTTATTCACTCATCATTCACCACTGACCGAATTTACCATGACTTCAGTAAGTTAGAAGCAGCTGAGCATTTCATTATTTTTTTCTTTGAGTGGTCCTTCTTAGAAGATGGAGAAAAAGGAGCACTCCCCATTTGAAGTATCCCTGCCAATGTGCACAGCTTGACAGTACTCAGCATCCTGAAGATGGATTTGGTCCTGCTCCTGGTGCTGATTTTGAGTGCTCACATGGGGTTCAGTCTGATGGGAGGAAAAGAGGGTTTCATGTCATTTACTGGAACAAACGATGACATGATGAAGATTTTTTTTCCAGCAGCCCTAAAAATGTTGTAGAATTGTTTATTGTATAAATTCTCTAAACTTTCGGATCTTTGACACTTTTGATAATGTGGTTTTCTGTGATCTTTTCTATCATTGTTCAGTGTTTATGGGATTCCATTGTTCTATTTTATGTTGCTCTGCTGACAAGTGACACAAACAAAACAAACACACTTCTTTTTTCTTTCGCTTTAAACATTCTGGCTGATAATTTATCTGCTGATGTCAAAAGTAAAGAAGTTTCACTTCGCAAAAAGTGAATTTTCTTAGTCTGTAATCTGATTTATCACTCCCCACCTTGCTGTTTGACGTGATATTGATACACTTTATGAAATTAAATGAAAAATATGAGATCAGAGGAGATAAATCATATCCATGAAATCGGCTAAAGATTAGACTAAATATCCAATAAGTAATTAGATTATGTAACACAAACAGAATAATTCACTTTTAAGTATTGGGAAAACTCTTTGTAATATTGTTTTTAACCAGCAAGAAAAAAAAATCAATATTATTTTAAGTCACAAAGGAAAAACATCCCAGTCTAACTGGGTCACTGGCTCCATCACAGTCCCACCAAATCCTACCTGTGTGAAATAAATGGCTCTAATTTCACCAAATCAGGCTGCTATTATGTATGAAGTCACACTGTTTTCATAAGAGTCTTTCTTGGTGATCAAGACTAATTATTTAACCTAACAAGGTCACCAGACTGCTCAGAACTTGACAAGATTATAGCAGAGACACTGATGAGACCATAACACCAACAACACAAGAATGGAAAAGCACATAGTTGTACACAGTGTGAATGTTATCTCTGAGTAGGGCTGGCGGGTATCCGGGGCAGACCTGACAACTTCCTGAATGTCAGATGCAAGGAGAATGCTGGACAGATATTCATGCATTGTACATATCAATCTACTCAGTTCTGCCAAAGCAAGAGAAAGAGTTGCAACACCAGCTGGGGTTTAAACTCGTCAATGTCCGATCGACTCCAGAATCTGAAGCGTTGAAAAGAATACGGTTCGTCCATAATGAATTCTCTTTGGTTCATCGCTTGCAGAGGCAGGTTAAGTACTATTTACCCAACGAGCTGCCAGAGTGTTTCACAGGCTGGACTGGTATATTTAGGACTTAATGGGACAAAGCATACTGTTTTGAGTTTTGGAGAAGAAAAATGATCTCCAGCCAACCTTTCCCATGAAGCCGGACTGGTTCAGGCCTTTTCTAACTGGACTCTCTCAGCATTGTATGGTCAGATTTTGGGCTGGACTTAATGGGGCTCATGCTCCAGGGATGATTGTTAGCTATCTTGAATGCTTTCCACTTGTGAATAATTTCTGTAGAATAGTGGACTCTGAATGGGTCAAAAATGACCTTGTACCTCTTTCCAGCCTGACAAGCACAGAAAGTTGCCTTGATAGTTGCTGTAGATTAGTTGGAGTTGTCTTTCCTCCTTGGCACCTGAATGCTTTTATAGTTACTCACATCTACTTATGACCAGTTATTCAAATATATTTAACTATTAGCATCTGGCTTTTACCTACCTTTTTATTTCAATGGAAGAGGTAAAGGTGTGTACATTTTCTTTAATGAATAGTAAAATATGTAAGATTTCACAGGTTTTATGTACATAAGTAAGATTTTTTATAAATATGTCTGATGCATAAAGCCTTAGATTTTTATATATGGTACACAGCTGGTAATGTGCATTATATCTATACTACTGGGAAGCACTTAACCCCAGATATAATAAGATAAAATTATTTTATTCAGCTTTATCAGGAGAAGCTTTGCCTTCTGATGTTTCAGTCACTCTCTGCTGGTACTCAGCTCTGTCTTCTTCAGTATCCCAAGATTACCAAGGTAGAACTGTTTGGTTCTGCTTTCAGAAAGGTTCTCGGACCAAGAGTAGAAAGCAATGTCACGTATCTGCCTTTGGGTTTGTATGTCTTTTAAAGTAAAGGAGAGATCAGAGCGTAATATTTCCTATTATCACAAGACTCAACAGTAAAAACAAGATGTAACAGACAGCATGTTTATGTAGCTGTAAATAAAGGATGCCATCTATATTGTCACTGCTGTTTGTCAGACAACACATCAACCAACAAACCCTGCTAACTTCTTCTGAAGTAAACAGAACAGAGTAAGTGTACTCATGACTAGTTGTTTTGCCATAGAAGCTAACAATGTGAAACGAGAAGTATTGACAGGGCAGGAGGCAGGCATGTTCAAAGTTAGATATGAAAAAGAATATGTTTCATGATGTTAAAGAAATGAATTCAACTTTCAGCTCTTATGTTACTCTCTGTGTCATAAGTCTGATGAAGAGCTGTATAGATCTCCTTTAGATCTAAAGACATCTAAAAGCATCTAAAATGATTTCTTTTAACTTTGCTTTATTTTCAGTGTTTTTATTTAACCATATGGAAAGAGTGAAACATTTTGGTCCCTCCATTTGTCTCCACATGCTCATTACCTGCACTTTTTCCAGGATACAACCTACATGTAGCAGACCCGTTTAGCATCAGAGACTTTTCCCAAGCTGTGTCAAGTCTTATTGTGACACCTTTACGTTCAGCTTCCAGAACTGCCATTTCAATCTACATGTTTTTCACTACTTATCTCTCATCCATCACAGATGCTGACAACCAGCTCCAGGCCCCCTATATATTTGTCGGCAGAGGCAGGATGGATGAGAGTCCACCAGCTCCATCCATTCTTTCTCGCCCTCACACACTCTCTTCTTTCTCCCCATCATCCCAATTTCTCATCAGTCATTTCATTAAGGTCTCGAGAGTCTTGTGATGGTGGGTAATGATAATCCTGTTTATATGGGCCGAGTCTCTCAGTAGATGGAGATACATAACAGGGAGTCATTTTTTCCCAAAGGCGCCTGTTTTTGTGAGTCCTGCTCTCAGTATTTGTAAGATAGTAGGTATTATAAAACAGATATAAGCCTGCACTTAGTCTCAGTCCCCAGATGCATTACTGCCTCTGGTAGGGAAGGTGAAATGCTAAAGATAGAATAAAAAAGAAATCTCTGCTCTTGGCAGCGCTTCCCTCTGGGTATCCCTTTTTTTCTCCTTCCTATAACAGTGAACAGGCAACAAATTAATCTCCTTTAAACATGTAAATTTCCTACACTGTTTGTTTTCATTTGTAACTTAGAAAAACGAGACATTTCCTTAATGGCTCCTCTATAGTAGAGAATAGATAAGATTAATCATGTGGGATCAACAGATCTGTCAGCACAGTGAAAGTTAATGCATGTAATAGTAATAAAAACATGGATCCCGAGGACCACTCTGACATATTATCATACAAAGATAAAGACCTGATGCTCTGAGCCAATTCTCTACAGTTGTATTAGAGCCAGTTTTTTAATTGATCATCTAAGTAATTCCCCATCTGTGTTGGTGAGCCCTTCAGCTTAAATCTGTCAAAATGCAACTTGCTGACAGAAACCTGGAAACGGTGGGATCATTCCCAGAAACGATGCGGTGAGTGGAAAATCAACTGAAACAAATTAACATTCAGATCAAATGAATGCTCTGAAAGTGATGGAACGGTTCAGAGTTTCTCTCCTATAAATTGCTGCCATTTGGGAAATATTATATTTTTTGTTCATACAAAAACATAAAAAAAACCATACACCTTTTTTATAAGTCTTTATTTACTGATGCATATGATTCTAACAATAACTATAATACAGCTGTAAAGTGTGGCTTGAAGGCCTCTGCAGAGCTGAATGACACATAGATGAAGTCGTGTTATCAGGTGTGTTGCAGAATGATAGACAGATTTATTTTATTATAATTCTTAATATAAATTGTTAAAACCAAAATCTCAATAATACTCAAAATCTGTCCAAAAGCTTATAAATATATCCACAAAATAACCTCTAGTGTACTGTTTGTCATCAGTTTTTTCTTAACAGCTTAATCCAGTTAAAGGTTGCAGGGCAGCTGGAGCTATCCCAGCAGTCATTGGGGCGAGAGGCGGGATGCAGCCCGCACAGGGCTGTACTATTTTCTCTTTTTATGTTTACTTGTTTATCTTACCATGTTCATTCATATGGTTAAATAACAAAAACCAACTAAACAAACCAACCAGATGAATAAAAGTGGGGAACATGAGGGTCACCATCCTCTCCGAATACATTTCCACTGGATTTGCAGGAGATTGAACCTCTGATCTCTTGGTTGGCTGAAATACACTGTCTTTAGAAGGTAGAATGAAATGAGGATAAGATGGATATAAAGTTTGTTTCTCTTCCTGATAAAAAAAACTTACAACAAAATAAAGCAGATATAATCAGATATTTATTCCACATTCAGACATTAAACACAACACGGAGCTTGGTTCATTTTCAGGATTGACTGGCCAATTATGAAAAGTATGTGTGGAAAAGGTCAGTGAATTAGCGTGATGATGATGAATAATGCAAAAAGCAATCTCCCATTTGCTTTTACTTTGCATTAGTTAATCGGTTCTAATATGCATTCCTGTTACAAATTAATGGAAGGACAAACATGGGGAAAATCTGGATTTTGTCCTTTCGATTGGTTTTGAGCAAACATGTCGTTAATGCTTTCTGGATTCAAAACTAGCAGGACACGCAAGTAAAAACTGAAAATATAAATGGCAACATTACACTTAGAGAGAGCTGCAGGTACTTTTCCGTCATCATAAAGAAATCATGTCTGAACGCCATCGTGAGCAAATATTTATCAAATGATTTATTAAACAAAATTAAAGACAACAGATGTACAGCTGCCAAAAGATGAACATTTTCTAAATGTTTCATGATGAAAATGACTCAAAGTCATTCCCTCCTCCTCAGTATCCTTACAAACCAAACCTGCATCTGGTTTTATTGGTGACATGATGAAGCATCTGGCAGCGCGACTGGAACTGTAGGGATGCACTTAAGGGACGGACATAGTGTCAGAAGGGTATTAAATATGAACGCTGCTGTACTGCTAAAAATAATGACGTTCCCATTTATAATATAGAGTGCGGACCCGGGTTCAGGTCTGAGGAGAGGTACAGCTTGTACAGTACACCAGAAGCTGCTGTGATTGTTCTGGAGTCTCTGCAGCTACACTGTCTCTTCTCTTCTCATCCTGCCTTTGCAAATACTCATGTTTTCAACATTTTCTGAATAATTACCTGATGCCATGAGGTTCCCTGTATTTCTCCATCACTCATGACTTATTAGATTTTTTTTCTCATCCTCTCAATCAGTTCAATAGTTTCCCATTTTAAAAGGTTATCACTGGCACAGACTGAAATGCACTGAAGCACCTCTCCAAATCCAATTGTGTGTGTCCATCTTTGTCAGTCTTTACCCGCGAGCAGGAAGGGATTCATAATGCTCCGTACTTTTATCTCTGCCAGTGTTTTCTCTGAAATGCTACGTGTTAACGCCTGTCGAAACGCACATCCACTCAGGTGTTATCTACCCTCTCTCCTCCTTATCCAACCCACCTGACTGGCTGCTCCCTTGAGGCGCTCTCCGCTTTGTGTGGAGAAAACTATGTAAAAATGGAATTGGAAGTTTGCTTTTGCAGTTTGGAGTCTGACAGCAGATTTAGGCTCTAACAAGCTCTTTCTGCCTGCAGAATTACTTTACTATGCATGTCAACTTTAATATTTATTCAGATAGACAAGTGGGGATGAGAAAATCTAGCAGAACGTTCCAGTGGATAGACTGTTATGCTGAATTGTGCTGGTTTTTTTTGTCACCATGTGGCCTCTTCGGGGCAGGAGAGCAATACTCGACTTGATTAAGATGTGGATAACTGCTGCACTAATCAGCAGTCTCTCCATCCCGCCTCCACCTGCGCTCTCGCTCCATCTTTGTTCATTCTAATGATGCCCAACCTGAACTTCTCTTCCCTCCCCTTTCATTTTAGCTCAGACCATTATGGCAGACAGTGAGTTAATGAAGAGCAAATAGGAGAGGAGAACAGTATTAATCATCCCCATCCCTGCAATGTGCTCTATTATCATTCGGCTGCTTTCATTTCAGTCTAACCTCTCTTCTAAAACCTCATCTCCTGATGCTCCTAAGTGTCCTAAGTGCTCTGAGGTTCCCTCTGGCCGTATAATGTTTCTGGAACATTTAAGAAGCGTTTACATAAAAGAGAAGGAATCTGATTGGGTAGTTCGTTTCTCTAAAGACAAACGTTGGAATTAGCAGTATTTTTATCTCTGTTCCAGACAGGTTTTTACATTGTGGCCTTAAAATGTAAAAATAGAGCCGTGCTGTCAGACAAACGGACAGGCAGCAGAAGTAAAGTCATCACATTCTGCAGTGCTGCTGAATTACATGCATTTCATTTCAACATGTCCACTTTTTTTAGCACTTATTTCTTCATTTAATTCACTGTAGCATAATGGTCCTTCTTCGCAGCAGACACATGGCTCGTCACAGCTGGAAAAAGCACAGATAAAATTAATCACATTAATGATGGCACGGCTTCCCCTTAGCATCCCAATAAACCATGACAGTGAACTTGTAAACACAACAGCAGGACCTCCTCTTGGTACATCATTAATACAACCATGAATTTCCTATTATGACAAGCTGAAATATCTCTGTGACGAAGACCCATCACCTGAATAACTTGTGAGAGATGAGCACGGCAAGGCTGAAGATGTTAGAACTACACGTGTAAAACGTCCAGTGTGATTATCTGACCCACATAAAGCCAACATACTTAACAGCACAATTAGATGATTATCTATCTGTGAGAGCTCTCTGCACTTTTATCTTCTGTCTTTATAACAAATAAAGATACTTATTGTATGATGTGAGATAGGACAAAGTTGCAGAGATGTGAGCTTTTTTTATTCCACACCTGCAGCATTGAGTAGAGCAGACTTACAATCAATAGCCAGGTCTGGAAGGGTTTGCCCTCCCTCCCTCTCACCAGCAAGGTCCTTCAGGGCTGAATTTAATGCTCACTCCTCAGTGTGTGTGTGTGTGTGTTCGTGTGAAAACCTGCACTATCTCATGTGTGTCTAAATCTAGCCCGCCAGCTCTCCATCTCCAGGCTAAAGAGGTGAAGGACGGGGTCGGAGAAAGAGCGAGGGGCCCTGGGCTTGATGTGATCCCACTGTTAATGATGAGTGAATGCACTGGTCTGAGATCTATAGTGCTGTCCATCTTCAGCTCCGGTCCTTTCTTGGCCCACACTCAAACCTTGCACAACTCCATTTCTTTGCCATGGCATCTCCTGTGTCTGCCTCTGTTATTCCAGCTGTGTGGAGTCTGCATCTGCAGCTGGTTTTGCTGCTTCTTTTTGTAGTTTATCTACATTTTATATGTCCTTGGAACATGATGTTAGTAGTTAAATGATGGAAATACTGTGGAATTAGTTGATTGTGATTGGGCCTCTTTGTTCATGATTACTAGAAACATCGGTGAGTTAATGATTGAAGGGGTTGAATTAATATGTTCTTCTCCTCCTTTTAAAGCATAAAGAAAATTTCATAATGAATAACTAATATATTTTAAGTAATAACCCCAATACTCTTTATTTCAAATGCTAAATGTAAGTTTTGATCATCATAATAATGATTTTCCTAATTTATGCATCTGTTTTTGGGCATGCTTATAATGACCTAATCAAGTCAGAAAGCTTGGATGTCCATTGTAATCTCCACACAGATTCATCGTTACAGGTGAAAACAAGACGGATGACGAAGTTGTTGCATGTTTGTTTCAGTTGAAGACAATTCACAAAAACAGAAATATGTTGTTAGAAATGAAGCAGGCAGTCCAATGTTGGGTTGTCAATCTACTGAGTCTCCATGCTTAGTGAGAATAATAAATACACTGTTGGCCCCAGAAACACCACAGAGCACAAGAGGGCCAGTCTGTCCCTGTGTACAGTAATGCCAAGATCAAAAACGGGTCATCAGCTTGCCACGTTTACCTCTACGACAACTGCCATATACTGCATTGGTACTGCTCTGAAATGGCCAAAGCCACTCCCCATCGGCAAGTGCTGCCCCTCAGCACTTTGCAACTGTAGGTTGTTTACACAAACATAAACAAATCAGAAAAGCAAAATAAAAAAATAAAGAAAAAATAGTTGGGATGTTTATGAAACTATGTTTATAAAAGTCTTTCGCATTGCTTTCGCATGTCTCTGTAATGTGTTGTGTGTGTGTAAATCTTGGTCCGAACAGAATTTCACTGTATTTTATGTATAGTGACAATAAAGTATGATTGATTGATTGATGTGCTTCAAATAATACTAACAAATAATCACAACAAAAGTTTAATGTAACTTCAACACTATAGCCACTTATTCAGGTTAAATAATCAACATCCATTTGAATGATTAACAAATTGAATATGTAGATGCAACCAAGTTTGTTAATGTCTTTTTCATTGAATGGGTAGATGGGTAGGATGTTGCTTTGGCCGGACATCTTATGCTGCTGTACAACAGCAGTTTGCCCATTATGGTTGGGCACTGGCTTGAATGGGAAAAACTATTGTCTTCCAACTTTCTTACTTTGCAAGTCCGCCTTCGACAGATAAGTATCTTCCTCATTCCATATCAAATGAACAGAGACGGGTCTTTAGTTTGTCGGTGTCAGTAAAAGCAGACCTGTACAGAGGTCTGTGGTCTCTGATTTTATTGTTATTTATGCCTCAGTATAACTCATTTCTAACAGACTAAATGTCCTCATTCTCTTTTTTATTCCATTAAAATAAGATATATTTTTTGAGCGTTAAATAAAAGACTGAAACAAAGACAGGATACAATCCAAAGTATTTCAGCCACTTTATGGCTGGTTTGGCCATTCCTCTTTCACCTGGTTTTCAAGTTTCATGAGCTAGTATTAAATTTTCTTATAACCCTTTAGATATTGTGAGATATTTCAAGGGTTTTACATAATGGTGGAAATTTTTATAATTTTGTTTTCTACAGGACATCGTACTATTCAGAGTAGTGTGGGTGTTTGTTGAAGGTCTTATGACACGATCTCAGAAACAGCCTTTCTTCCTGAGGGAAACTATAACATTTTATTATCTCCAATTCTCTTTGTAATGTTAGTTTTCAGTGTTATGAAGGTATAACCGAATGGATGTTCTGGGCCTCGACTGTCCCTTAACATGTCGGCTCGACCACCACAAACACACAAAAGCAGCTCTCAAAACGCAAGAAAAAGATGCAAAAGTGCCATAAAGACAGGCTAATTAATCAAAAGACAAAACAGTGAAAAGATCAAAAACCAGCTTCAAAGAAGTTTTGAAGCAAAACCAGGCAGCACAGAAACAAAGCAAGTTGTCTTAAGAGGAAAACAGAATGATTTCAAAGAAACAGAAGGCAATCGAAACAGCTGTAGACATGCAAGGCAACCGTAAAGACAGCAAAAAGCTACCAAGAGACAAGAAATGACCACAAAGAAAGAGTCTAGAAACAATCAGCAGAGATCCAAGTGTAAGTATGAATCACTTAACCATCAGGCTCACAGCAGGATCAAATCAGCTTAATTCTCCTCTCTTGTTTTTCTCCCTTTTCTTCTGATTATCCCTCTCGTCAGTGTGTTTTTGAAGACAGACTCGCAGCAGCCATTTTGTAAATGCTTTTAAATGTCATGAGCATTTATGGATGTAGATGGAGGTGTACTGTTTGCACTCGGCCTCGCCACATATTTTATAACAACACATGGCCGGGGCACTGCCACGGTCGTTGTACTGAGCGGGCCGGCCGCCCTGCAGCATGGAAACACATGTACAGCAGGTGATCGGGCCACAGAGACGCAGATGTAGTTGTTGTTGCTACAATCTGTACACCCACTATATGCATGCTGAAATAGACCATGTGAGATGCTTTGAGCTGTAGCATCAGTCTGAGATTTATTTCTGTACCTTCCCACCTGCTGAGATCAGAACTAATCTGAGATTGTGGTGCTGTCATGTCCTCCTGTGGAGACATGGAAGTGAATGCAGGCGGGGATTACTGGTGATAAATGAAGGACAGAAGATACTTGCTCTTCATGTCCCTTCCCTCCATCATGCCTTCATTTACTTCAACAAAGTGGATGTTATTTTTCTCCCACTATTTTCACTTCATTCCTGTCTGTAGAGGAGCGACACAAAGTGGAATTACGAACCCTGAGAGCACTAAAAAGCTACAGGAAGCACTTATTTATATTCAGGTGTCAAGAATCCATTTCACATGTGAGAAATATGTGGCTAAATGTGAAGCTATAATGGGAGAAATGTTGACATTAGCCAAATGCAAATGCTTTTCTGTGCTGTTTTGTGCCAGTATGGAGTGCATGTGAAGTGTCAGCTGTTTGTGGAAAATACAGCCTTTTTATAAAGGAAAGTTTGAAGATCACAGGGATATTCTTTGCTGCTGATGTTTGCTTAGTTCTGCTTTTTCACAATAATAAAGTTAGGTTTTTTTACACGCAGTTCAATGAAGACTTCCTCTGTTATGCTATTAATGTCTTTCAGAACATTTGGGAGCTTGTTTTTATCATTTACATAGTTAATAATCATACTTTGATGTTTTCAATAACACACAAGGTAAAACAGTTCGATAATAATGAGGCTAAAAAAAATAATAAAAGTTGCAACGTTTCTAAGTTCTGGCGGAGGCATGTGTTGTGGGGAGAGAAGATTTTGGGGGTAGTTGATGGCCTTCTGGACCAGTAGACACTAAAAGGTTATCCGCTTGTTGACTGGAAGCCAGTGGAGGTAATGGAGGGTGATGGGGTGATGAGGTGGGATGTCCGGGTTTGATGAGGACACTGTTCTAAACACACTGAAGTCAAGGTGAGATGGAGATGTTCCTGTGGTGGTTTAATGTGGGAGTAGGGTTGGTATCAATCCGATAACAAATCGCCAATACAGAGTCAATGCGAATACATTTTGCTTGAAATCACAAAACCATTTAATAACTTTGCCTTTAATCATAATTCTGATAAAACACAATACAAAGATTTAAGTCAAAACCTTTTTACTCACAAAGTGAATTTCAGAACTGAACATTTTGCATTTGGGCTTTTTTTGTTTGTAAACAACTTAAAATATCAACAATAGAGGAAATAATAAAAACATGTTATTCCCTTTTATACGTTATTTGTTTGAGAACAAATTCATCACACAGGTATCAAACAATACTGATATTAGCAGTGGTATCGATGAATATTTGGATTGATTTGCCCAGGCCTGGTGGGTAATGGATGAAGACCACCAGGCTGGTGAGGACATGGTGATGGAGGGGTATCTGATGCGGTGTGGGTGATCCCAGCTTGTCCGGGCTGATGACGATGGCCTCAGTCCTGCTGCCATTTCACTGAAGAGTCTTTTTGTTTGCCTGGTAAAGCGCCTGTGGGTGTGGGGGGAGGTCTGGAGGTGTATTTAGTCAGACTTGTGCCGTAGTGTGTTGCACATTTCTACTATTCTGCTCAGGCTGTGCTTTGTTATTACTATTCTCAGCTATTACAGCACATTCATCTGTGCTGTCACACAACAAGCAGAGTTTAAGGAAGGCAAACTAATGAAGCCGGAGCTCTCTGTTTCCCGCTGTGGGTTGTATCTCCAGGTACATGTTGTCATTTTTTAGGGTACTTCGGGTAGCACTTTGTTTTCCTGGATCTGTATCTTGAGCCTTGAAAAGTTTTCCCTCACAGGAAGTGTTTGTAGCTGGGATGTAGCTGAATGACACGGTTCCATTCAAGTCGTGACATTCTGTTTTTGTTATTTCTTGGAAGCGTTCGCTTTAACTTCCTTTCAGGTTTTTTCTCAAAACATCGGCAGACATCTTAGCAATTAAAACTTTTCCGTTTCTTTATATTTCCAACCAGTTGAATTTAGTTAAACTTACAGTTTTATCATTGCAGGAGAAAACTACAGGAAATCAGAGGCATCCTGTAGTACTAGTTAAAAGTTAGCTCTGAATTATTGGTTTTTAAGATAAAACCTTTTATTTCCTTCTGAATGGAACCAAATGGCTGGAAAATTAAAAAAGACTAGAAAAACTAATTAAAGTGTATTTCATAATACTAATTCACTTCATGAAGTCTTCATTGGCAATAAAAGCAAAAAAAATTTCACAGGTGAGTGTAAAGCAGCTGGGATGAGGATCAGCACACCGAGTCCGAGATCATGGTCCCCAGCCGGAAGAGGGTGTAGTGTCCTCTCAGGTCCAGAATGAGGCCTGTATTATCTCAGGGTTTTGTTCAGAAGCGAGGACAGGATGGACCAAGTGGAGGGATTACATCTTTCGGCTGGTCTGGGTATGCTTTGGATCCCCCCGGACCAGCTGGTGAATGTGGCGAGGGAGAGGAAAGTCCGGGCTTCTCTGACTCACCAGCTGCACCAGTTACTCCAGCCTGGATATTCCACATGTCTGGCTTTCACATGGGAACATAGATTTCACATTTGATATGATTTTCACTTCTTTTTAGCATGAAAATATTCTAAAACTATGCTTCTCGAGTGGAAATGTGTCCTAAAAATACACAAATGCTTAAAATTTTACTCAACTAAACAGATGCAATGCCTAATGGTTCATTTTCTTTCTTTGACTGTTTTGTTTTTTTGTCCATCTCAAATTGCAGAATTCCTCTTTTGTCTTTACATCAATTTTTCAACTCAGCAAAGCATAAAATAAGAGATAGTTTCACTGTGAATCACTTATTGTGTCTCTCGGCCTCCTGCATGAGCGTTTCCTTCCATCTATGGACTACCTGTAAGCATTTCATTTAGCTTTTACTCTGTCTTGAATGGAACACAGCAGTCCACACATTATTTCAAGCAATTATTCAGTTAATGTTTTTCAACATCTTTTTAATCTTATTATATAGAATTGAAACTAAGATTTGCATTAGAAGTGCCTTAAAAAAATCCCCATTATTCCTGTGTTTTTAGGACTCAAATCTCTCCTAATGGCTCCATAACTCCTTTGGCTTCATAATCACTCTGCACACACGCCAGGAAATATTTGTTCAAATATAAATGGAAATAAATCCAGCCTACTCACAGGAAGGACTATGATAAACTTTCTAATCATAACCCTTTTTATTCCAGTGAAATCGTATGTGTAAGATTATTAAGTGTTATTTCTGCTTGAGATTTTAAACATGAACGTTTGTTCATATTGTAATGTGCAATGTCAGCAGTTTGCAGAACATACACAGTACTTTAAGCTCTAAGACACAAAAATACATAATTATTCATTAAAAGTCTTGATGTGCAGTGAAGCAAATCCAAATCTTCCTGCTCTCCCACAAGTTAATTATATTCCTCAGTAAGGATTCCCATTTTCCACTGGTCTGCATGCCACAAAAGTAATATCTCTCCTGATACTTCTTGGAAGTCAATTTAAGGTAAAATTAGATATAATAAGTGATTTAGATGTGGGCTTTATAGATAAAGGTCTAATTCCCTTTATTTGCAGATGGAGATGCCTCTAGTTTCCCTGAGGAGGGGGGGTGTCTTCATGAGGAAGTTAAGACGTAAGAGAAGCTAAGATCCACAGAGTCCATTTATGCACTTCCAGCATCGGCTCTGACTGCTGAAATTCAGTGTAGTGTGAGATTAAATACAGACTGAGATGTGGCTTTGATGTTATGAGTATGAATCAGAAATCTGACTGAGGTGGTCAGATGCAAACACTACCAAACGAAATTCTGCTTACATGAGCTCGCAGCATCGTAAGAGCCAGTGGAACGAGCTGGGCACTCTGCACACCACACACTACTGACTGGAACTTTAACAATGCGGCTACTAGATATGTAGAAAAGGACAGAAAAGAGCATGACACGCAGGTTTCCATCACATTTAGTGGCGTAGGATTATGAGCAGTGAGGCAGGGCTGATAAGAGTCTGGCCGTTATGTAGAGCCTCGTGACTTACACCGAAGCTTGTGTCAGCTGTGAAACATTCTGCTCCATCCATAATTAGATCAAACTGAATGCATGAAACACAGAAATATGTATGTGTTCTTGTTTTTCTGTATTTATGAAGTCAGACCGCCCGAAGCCTGGGATGTGATGGCATTGTTGGAACCAAAATAGACTTTTTGAGGATTAAAATGTGGTTGTTTGTGTAGAAAGGGATTAGATTCAGGTTAGGCTACAGGGCTGTGGCTAGGTAAGGGTTACCGTAAGAGGCTTTGCAGTGTTTTTTTTAAAGGTGTGGAAAACATGCATGTCTTTGTGTGTAGAAAAGGATGTTCAAAGGTTTTCTTCCTCAGGACGCAAATGGACCATCTAAAGCAGTGCTTTGACTGACACCTGGTGCAACACAGGCTGTGCTTTGGCATGAGGCTCCCTTTACCCCCAGCTCTTCCTTTCCCAGTCAGTCCGCTGATCCTGGCAGTGTTTGGCTGCCAGCTGTGCTGCAGAGCTTCACAGATGTCTGTGACTGTGGTTGGGCGGTTAGAAGTCATCTTAATGGATTGCCACCGGAGGGTTTTCTGAGTGAAAAAGAAAAACAAGAGAAAAACAAAGGAAATTTTTAAAAATACTTGCACACATGTGCAGCAGAAAGTTTCTGTCTGGATTTTGGTCTTGGTTCAAACATTTTAGTGTTTTCAGAGCTGTGATTGAACACTAAGTCAAAGAATTTCATTGAAATAATAAATTTTCAGTTTTCACAGCAAAGTCGTCGCAATGCATGTTTACCCAGACAGTCTAATCCAATCAAAATTCAGTAAATTCACTTTAGTCAATTTAAAATCCAATTAACACAAATTATACGATCCAGGCAGTAGTCCAATTTAAAGCTTTTTATGTTGCATCAAATGTTCTGTTCATTGACCCATCCTGCACAACGATACAGTGGAAAGGAAAAGTTCCATTAGCACCAGTACCAGGAAGGACTGCCAGCTTCCTGGACTGGTTTGGGGTGGAGAGTACAGAAAAGAGGGGTTAAAAAGCAGCATCACTTTAATCCAGAGATCCTGCTGAGAAAGAAGATAATCACAAATGAATGAGAAAAAAATATGTCAGATATTTCTACATGGAGAGTAAAGAGAGTAGAGAGAAGCCCAGTGCATCATGGGACATCACCCAGTGCATCATGGGATGTCTCAGCTTCTGTCCATAGCAGCAGGAATAAAGAGATCACATTACCATACAAGACTTGATGAGAAGATTTAACAGAAAAGAAAGGATATGATCTAAAGGTTGAGAGATCTGCTTCCTGAAGCTGAACTGGGATCTGGTGTCTCAGAGAGGATCTATTAACAAACGTTTCTGCCTTGTGTTTAACTTTTAGATCTTCTGAACCATAACATCTAAGGATGCATTAAGTATGTTTTTGTTTTCTGAGGCAAGGAACTATTTGTTAGCATTTTAGTGTATTTCAGCATGACTCAGTGGTGGTGACACGGATCAACATGGTTCTATTTGTATGGCTGACTAGTTAAAGGACCTGAAACTCTGGAAAGGATGCGCTGTCTCCATTCCAGTCCAACTGGAACTTCACTGCGTATGTTGTATTTTACCGAAGAAGTTTCATTCTCTGATGTTTCCCTTCATGCTAGGTGGAGAGCTATTTGGCTCGGATCAAAATGTAGTTTTTAGTATTCTTAATAAGTGTAGCGATAGTGTCACGGCTGAGGTTTTGGAATGCGCCTCAGTTCT
The DNA here is from genome assembly GCA_037177535.1 of Pseudomugil gertrudae. NCBI lineage: Eukaryota > Metazoa > Chordata > Actinopteri > Atheriniformes > Pseudomugilidae > Pseudomugil > Pseudomugil gertrudae. Next base: position 19,850,971 of record JBAMHV010000023.1, read on the forward strand.
GTAATTTTCCCTTTAATTCAAAACAATGTATTCCCGTTTTATTCACTGACCGAACTCCAAACACTGAAACCCGGATGATTATATGAGTAGCACAGATGAGTAAATCCACCAGCTTCAGTCATCTATACATCCATCATTTAGTATCAAGGTAAATAATCAAACATCAATCAAACAATCAAACGTAAATAATCATTCTCCAAACAGCTAGTCTTACTGCAGATTCTGAAGCTGCAGCTCACTCTACTGTTGCGGCACAGCACTGATGTGGCAATCTGCCTTTAAAATTCAAGATTGTTCTAATTTACCATGTAAACAACATATGCTCCTCGGTTAGGCAGAGTTGTGGCATGAAGAGCCTCCACCGGCTAAGAAGCTCAGTGCATTCTTTAAGGCAAGTTGTTTACCATCCCCTCTCCTTACCCTGTGCTGTGCACTACTAATGAGAGAGACTATAGGGGGTGAAGACTCAGCATGGAGGCAGACAAATGTGACCTTTATTGGCATCCTGTCTCCTTGCCAGCTCACTCCCTTTGCCTGTTTGACTGTATGTCTCTTAATATCTCTGTAACCTTCCCTCGCCGGCTGTGCTCATAGGGGGGCTGGGCTCCACAGGTTGGGGGTTAAAGACGTGGGCAGGGAGAGGTGTAGGGAGATGCTACAGGAAAAGGTCAGAGACACCTCCGCAGCCAGCTGCATACACATGAGGATTATGTAACGCAGAACGCTGAGTGCTGATCATTAACAGATGAGAAAAAAACCTCAGAAAGAAGGTTCAAGAAGAGACATTAAACCCAAAGCAGATCGATCCATGTAGTTGCTGGAGTAACTGCCCATTTCTGCTCTGACATTACAGGTGCAAACCCAGTTTTTGACCTTCCAGCACTCTACTGACCTCTCCATATTCTCCTGTTAACCCTGAGCTGCTGACCCCGGTACTAACAAGCTCAGCCACCGGCAGGAATGACAGACCGGATGTGTGCTCGTCAGCAGAGGGCAGATCCTCAAGCCAACACGAGCGACTCCAAACCAACTCTCTGCACTTTACTTTTTAATCACCTTGCTGCTCACAGATCTCAGAGACCTGCACTGCCAGGTACACTTAGAATTGCCAAAGTGACCATCTGAGCAACAAAAGTCGAGGAGTTGCATCAGATTTGAGTTTTTGTCAGGAAAGAAAACCTTCCATCACAGCAACTCTCCCCTGAAATCTCAAAATTTCATTGGATGAGTAGTTCCATCAGGCAGGCTGACACACGTCAGAGCAGATTCTATAGAAAGAAGGTTTCAGAGCCCTGGAGTAAACACACACCACTCTGTCTGGGATTAAGCCTTTGACAGGCTTATTTTTTCATATAAACTTCTGATAGCTTGCTATTTGAGCGTCTGACTCTACAGGGTTTGTTGCTAATGATGCTGGAACTTAGTGGAGTTTATTAATCAACTCTTAACTAAGATATCTGCAGCAGAGATCTGCCTGAGTAACATTTTTATGTTTCATCAAAAACAAGTTAAAATGGTCTCTGTATTTAATTCCTGTTGATCCTTTTTTTTTTTACCAGTAACAGACGGCAGCAGCTGATGCTGATGTTAGTATGCAACTAAAACCATCAGTGTGCATGTTTGGTAATACATGGAAACAGTTCCAACCAGATTCTAAAAACAATAGTTTCAGTGTGATGCATCAGCTGTGGGTAAACATCTGGTAAGTGAGGAGATTCCTCCTGAACTCTGAATCTACTGATGATATTCCACACTGGTTGTGGGATAATTTCAGGAAAATGTTCCTCAGACCGAGCTAATTTGTCTCTGACTGGTAAAGCCGTCCATCTTTCTGTCTTAGAGACTCGTCTCATCTTTCACAATGCTTCTGCTTTTTCTGGAACCAAGGATTTAGTTCTGAAACCTGCCCCAGCTTCATTCTTCTCTGTGTTTGTTGGAGGACAATGCTGAAAGTGCTTCATTCATTCTTCTTCTATGCTTTATGGTTTGTTGAATATAAAGAAGTGACTTGTGCAACATTATTGTTCCTCTGAGGCCAAAACCACAAAATATCCCGATTATGAATCGTGTATTATGACTTGGTGTCATCACTGCATGAATGCAGAATTATTCAAGCCCACACAGAGATGCGTTTTAGCATGAAGGAATTTTAACACCTCTACAACATGTTCTGCAAAATCCCTTAGAGGGAGGGGTAGAGTGTCGGCTGCTTCCATTGGAGATTTAGAAGTTTCATCAAAAGTTGTCAGTTCTGTGATTAGACAGAGAAAAACAGTGCTAATAATAGCAATAATGCGTTTCCCCCACCTGTTCAAATGTGACCTCCATATCAGGCTTTGGTGATGTTGTGGTGTTTCTGGCACAGCTTCAGAACTGTCTGGTTTCTTCTTTGTTCCTGGAAATAGATTGACAGGTTGTTGTTTCAGCTATCTTTTCAAACAGCAGGAAGTCTAAGGAAAAGCAAGGCTAATGAAGGTGCTAATGATAGCGCCAGTGTGATCGCTGTAATGTCCTCTAAAGTGTTGTAAACAATTCATCTCAAATAACTAAAAGTTAATGTGAAATTTAACACCATCAGATCAGGTAATCCAACTTTGGTACTTAGAAAAAAACAGATTTTCTTTTGAAACAACACAATTACAGGATGCATGTAAACATACTCATTACTATCCTTCTATTTGTTGTTCTGTCACAAGTGCCTTTATGGCATCAGTTTGCAAGGCCATGTTTGCAGCTCATGTTGGCTTTCCATTTGTCACACTTAGGGGTAAAACCTTGAGTGCAGTGTGCATTAGAAACTTAGCAGAAAACACACTCACTGGAGAGTACAAGAGTGATGACTGGCGCTTGGAGAAAATGGATAAAATGTAAGATTTCCTTTAGACTTCATGAAGATTTCATCCGATACGAGCACCTTGTTCAGGTCCCTATCGCTATCCCTAAATAGGATAGCATAGCACCCTCTTTCTGGGGGCTTTAAAACACTCTAATATGATTTTAAGAGCAGAAAACTCTGTGCACACCCGGCCTTAAATCACAGTCCAGAAGATTGAAGCGTCTCAGATCTACAACTCCTGTTATAAGTTGATGAAAACTGAAATGGTCAGCTTTCTCACATTTCTCTCTTCTATCATCTCTTTGCTTCTCTTTCCACTGTCACAGTTAATTGCTTCCTGTCCACCTGCCCGCGCTTGATTCCCACCTGTCTTATTGTGTGATGCGATTAAAATGTAAAACACAGCAGCGGTTGGGGCTGCTCGTACGCTCTGCTCCTCCATCATTCCTTATTGCGCTGGGTCTTGGCTGTTTTGCAGGCAGCACTCGGGGGGTGCGCAGAGGAAGATTGAATGGCTCTAAGGCTTAGCACGCTATTTCCTCTAATGCATGGCAGGCATGAAGGCTATCCGGGAGATTAATACCATTTTGGGTTGTTTGTATCACTGGCATTTATTCTCTCCAAAGTCCCAACCACTGGAGGGCACTTCTTCATTCCAGGGTGTGCCATGCCTGTTTATCCCTCACCTGTGTGTGTTTTGCTTTATCCAATCCTATCCTCCTCTTCCTCCGTCATTCCATGCATCTGCTCCGTATGCCGATGATTTTAATCCTCTAATCCAATCCTTCCTGTCTTGCATCTTTGCCCTCGGTGCTCCTGCTGCCTGATCTCTGGGATAATACATGAAATAGAAAGAAAACGTTTGAGAAATCCAATAAGAATAAAACAGTACAAGATGATTCTCCCTTACAGAATAAGCACACTTTTTTTAAAGATTTACAAGTGTCTCATTGTTTTGTCAGCTCAATGTCAGGACAATTCGCCAAACAAAACCGGCCTATCGTTTGCATTTTGCATATTTAGTTTCGCAGCAACCTGCAAGTCGAGTGAGTAAACAATCCAGAGGGGGGGCATCTGGGTTTTAATTCAGACTGCTGCAATAGACTAACTCATCTGGATAGATATCAGCCACATCACAGCACACTGGTGAAGCCAGAAGCTGAAGAATCTGTTCCACATCCAAACCTTCAGACTCTAAATCGTTCCATTCATTTTGATTTTTCCCTCCTACCAAGACCCATTTCTTTCTGCAACGCAAGCACCCTGCAAATTGTATCCTTCTCCACCCCGAGAATGAATCTGGGGTGTAGTGCAATAGTACCATATATATGTATTTAATTTGTTCCATATCCCGTGGTTTCAATTTGCGGTCATATTTCCGTGGGTGCTGACAAGTGTAGTAGTTTTGGAGTCAGGGTGCAGTAGAGGAGGCATTAAATCCCCTGCTGTGTTCTCATCAATCAAGTGTTTGGGCCCTGCCAAGGAGCCACGTGCTAACAGATTTCACTGAAAACCTCAATCAATAATGCCTTGTGTATACAGATGCAGACTGCTTCTTTAGCAAAAGTACTTTTTTTAAAAAAAGAAGGATGAAAACAGAGAAAAGAAAAGACAATGTAAGAGATGCCTACAGGTGGCGTACGTACAGAAAACAGGAAGTGCTGCGCACATTTACTTCCTGATTTATAAAACAGTGTGCACGCACGTCCCATGTTTGTTTCTGTTTATAAATCAGGACCGACATTAAATTTGGCGCACGTACAGGAGCATCTTGTCACGCCTACGTGTTGGCTATAAAAGGTCAGGTGGACGCACCTGATTAGTATTAATCGATACTATTTCCGTGATAGCTCAGCTGGAAAAAAAGCAGAAAATAGGGATTTTCTGGAATGAGAGGTAGAAATTCTGACAGACAACGTAAAATATAAAAAATTTTTTTTTGGTGGATATGAAAAAGACATCACCAAAACCACCAGAAAGACAGCAAGGAGTGTCAGCAGGTAACAGGTGCTGTCAACGCGTCTCATCAGACAAGTGGACAAATGTCTCAAATTTCACATTAGTGATTTCACATTGATACTTCTACCATTGGTGTCACCGTTTCCTGTTTTTCTGGATAATGGGCCAAATTTACTAAGATCTCAATTTGCGTGTACTAATTAGCGTGTGGAGTGTAGAATTTAGCGTGTGTGGCGGGATCGTGGTTAGTACACGATTTACCAAGATTGCTCACGCAAAGGACTGCGGGTGCAAAGTGTCGGAGACACGCCTATTTAAATGAGGATTTAGCGTGTGTCA
>JBAMHV010000023.1:19886243-19905048 GCA_037177535.1 Pseudomugil gertrudae
GTACAGACAACTCAAAGTGCTTTACATTGAAACAGAAAAGAATTAAAAACAGCAGAAATCACAATAAAATGATAAATGAAATAAAAGTCATTAAAAGCAGATTAGATAAAAAAATACAAAAAACAAAAAACAACTTATTCCTCAGAAACTGGTGAGTTACAGGGACTGAACTGAAAATGAGCTACAAGCTAACTAAATTAGAAGATATCATTGGAATCAAAATGAAGTGTGTCGTATAATACTTCGTAACATCGCAAAGCAAAGTGAATACCTAACCCTTAATCCAGCATGTCATTTATATTATAAAGTAACTGTGCAAACTGTATGATATGAATAATCCAAATAAATCCTCATTGTAGTCTCACAGTAACAGATCTGTATGTAAATTATATTGCTGCTCTGCTTCTATACTTTACAGTCTTCCTCTACAATCACTTGTGAAAGAATCTGGTCCACACATCGTTCATCCGAGCATCTTATGCTAAAAATAAATGTAAAAAAAACTGTTAATGATTAATGCTGTGCAGTAACAAGCCTGGCTTGAAGCCTGTTGAAAACAATGCTTGTTTTTCCTCTCATTTTTCACCCAGCTGCTGTTTTATTGCCTTATCTTTCTTATTAGACCTTCTCATTAAATCTCCTTGTGTTTTGTAGACCTGAGTAAAGCAGAGTTAACTGCAGATATACTCATGCTGCTGTGATCTTTTTCCAGCCCTGGTGGCAGTTTTCCCATTCTAACTCATTTTATTCTATTTATTTATTTTATTTCTATTCCCAGCTGAGTTTTGTCCTGAGGCAAATTTAATATAAACAATATGATGATATGTAAAAAATGTATATGTATGAAGTGTGTATGACTGATTACACATTAATATATCATACTTCTGCATTAATGAAAGTCAGAGAAACTGAGATATTATAACTTGAGAGCTAATCAGATGCGCATCTCGCTAAGGAAAAACCACAAACCAAAAAAAGCTTTAGTCATCTAAAAGAAGGAGACATGTAAATTTGATTAATGTACACTACTAAATTGATTCAATAGATATTGCTTCCATGTTATAGCTGCATGGTGGTGCAGTGGGTTTGCACTGTGACAGAAGGTTGCTGGTTTGAGCCTCAGATGCCGCCGGTCTGAACAGTGGCCTTTCTGTGCATGTTCTCCCCGTGTATGCGTGGGTTCTCTCCAGCTTCTTTCCGCTGTCCAAAGACATGCATGTTAGGTTAATTGGTTATTTTAAATTCTCCATAGGTATGAATGTGTATGACTGCAGTCTCTGTGTTGGACTGGTGACCTGTCCTGGGTGTACCCTGCTTCTCACCCAATTGATTGCTGGGATATGCTGCTGCTACCCTTAATTGGATTAAGCAGGTTAAACTGACTGTTTCTGTTTGCTGATGTAAAAATGCAGCCAGTGTTCAGGATCTACTGATTGGTATGAGACTGAAGATATAACTTCCAATCATGTGAAATCCCCAAAAGCTTGGACTGGAATATGCCAATTCATTTTAGCCACTTCACAACATTGTCATCTTAGAGTGCTTCATCAATTCAAACCAATTCATTATAAACAGTTTAGTTAAGGACACCAACACATGACGTCTTGACTTTGATCCAATCCCCCATCTGGAGCTGCACCACATGACAGTGGAAAGGAAAAAAGCATCCTTATCAACAGGAAGGAAAATCCTGGCTCAGGAAAGCCACCAGTTTGCCTTGACCTGTGGGTAGAGAGGACACAAAAGAGACCAAAAGACATCACAGCTTTTGCCAATAAGACTGCTGAGAGAGGAGACATCTGTGTAGCGGGTGGTAGAAGCTAGGCTAATTCAGTTGAAGTTGCCCCAACGTAAAACAAACCATGCAAATTTAGACCAACTTTTCTCTTATCACATTTCCCACTTCCTCCACTCGACGCCTCTGCTTGCATCTTGGCTTAATCCAGCAGAGAAAAGAGCTGAGAAGCGAATGTATGAGCCATTTAAACAAATGAAATCTTGTTTTAAACATACGCCATTTAAATGCATCCCTACTGAAACATCTGACCACACAACCGTATTTATTTTTAATTACCCCATCTTTTTAGGGGACAGTACATATTTTTATTCAGTTTAAAATGTAAAGGATAGACTGGTGTATCCTTCCTTTCTCTGGCAAGCCTCCCATGCTCACAGTTTGCAGTTGTGAACGATTTCAAAGGAGGCTGTAGCTCAGGAATTAAGAGCAGTTGTTTACCAACTAGAAAGTTGGTGGTTTAATTCCACCTTCTGACTGCATGCTGAAGTGTCCTTTGGGCAAGACACTGAACACAGTGTTCAAAAATGTAAGTCGCTTTGGAGAAAAGTGGAGAAATAGCATAGAAAGGTCAGAGACAAACAGAAAGAGATGGGGAGTCAAACAGGCCTTCTGTAACCAGTAGAAATGGTGGAGAACTATTCAGTTTATTCTGCCCTATTTGTACAGCATCAGTTCACAATGTCATCCATCCATTTTCTACCGCTTGATCCCAGAGTAGGGTCGCGGGGGGGCTGGAGCCTATCCCAGCTGTCAACGGGCGAGACAGTTCACAATGTTATCAATCAAATTCACTGGTGTCCAGTTTTATTCTAGTTTTTAAAAATCCATTATCTGCCCAGGGCTGCACAGTGGTGCAGGTGGTTAGCACTGTGGCCTCACAGCAAGAAGGTTGCTGGTTCAAGCCTCGGCTGGAGGAGGTCCAAACCAGTAACCTTTCTGTGTGGATGTTCTCCCCGTGTTAGTGTGGGTTCTCTCCGTGTTAGCATGGGTTCTCTCCGTGTTAGTGTGGGTTCTCTCCGGGTACTCCGGCTTCCTCCCATAGTCCAAAGACATGCACCTTGGGGATAGGCTGATTGGAGACTCTAAACTGTCCATAGGAGTGAGTGTGTGTGTGCATGGTTGTTTGTCTCTGTGTGTTGGCCCTGTGATGGACTGGCAACCTGTCCAAGGTGTACCCCACCTCTTGTCCGATGTCAACTGGAATTGGCTCCAGCCCCCTAGCGACCCTGTTCAGGGAATAAGCAGTAGAAGATGGATGGATGGATGGATGGATGGATGGATGGATGGATGGATGGATGACAAATCCATTATAAGGTCCACATTAGTCCAGTTTACAATAAGTTCATTTCATTTCAAGAAATGACCAAGCTCAGGAAACCAACAGATTGGATCAGATCTTTCTTTGATTACCTTCTTAGTGGAGAGGAAAACCAAACATTCAGAACCAAGGTTACCACACACCAATATATAGACATAGAAAGTAACAAGTCACGAGGAGCCCAGTGCATCATGGGACTTCCCCTAGCAGCATCTGTATGAGCAGAACTATACGGGGTCACCAATCCTGTTAGAGGAAAAATTATTAATTATAACCTCAGCTGTCTCGCCTGTTGACAGCTGGGATCAGCTCCAGCCCCCCCGCGACCCTGCTCTGGGAACAAGCGGTTGAAAATGGATGGATGGATGGAACCTCAGCTGATCGGAAGCAGAAATCAGTAAACAGGAGACGTAACCACTTTGATCAAAGGACAGAGAGAAATTCCACACCACCATCACCAAGGTGCCTCGGATTCAGTCTGTGTGGAATTGCCTGTTCCCAAGTTTATTATACACAAATAAAGATCAACATACAGTAGTCAAAATATCTAAGGCTGGCAGAGTAAATAGAATAGCAGGTGTATTTTCTAGCTAACAAGAACTGATTAGCAGGTTCAGTCTGGACTCCACTTCATGGGAAAAGAAATGAAACGACCTTGGTGCTTCAGCACACTAAATTCAATTCAGCTTTATTAAAGTTTAGTCATTTTACTAGGTAATTAAGTAAGAGCATATATGTTATTCAACGTGCATAATATTGGAGAAAATAAAATATCTCCTAACAAATCCCGACCTGACTATAGGATTATTCAGGAATGAATGTTTGTAAATGATCTGAAGAAAGGGTGTGTGCTTCTTAAAGTCACTTGGAGCAACTTGGGTCTGCTGTCTCACAGCTTCAACAAATAAAGCTGAGCTGTCGTTATAACAACCTGCGTTTTGTGAAAAGTGTTGAGCTTTACAGGGCAGTGTTAAAGAGGATGTGAACAGGCCTAGACGGTTACTGTACCACTGATACAGTATAAGCATTAATGAGGGATCACTGTTGTTTCCTGCAGTTATGCATATGCCAATTCTAGAAGGGGGGAAAGCTGATGATACCACCATTTTGATAATGCTACCATTATGCTCCAATCTACTAAGCCATCTGGCTGCCAGTTAAACAGAAAATTACATCCTCCTGCAGAGCGCTGCACTCACATCGTCTCTGTAATGCAACTTGATACCTCTGGTTTTACAAACAGACAACAGCAAAGGAGGCTTGGCCTGCGTACAACTTTTACAACGTTAGCTTTTTTTGTTCCCCTTTTTTGACACAACAAGGGAGAAAGGAGCAAATTACGTGTAATATCTGAACAGCTGCAGTTGCCACTATAATATGTGTGCAGTCAAGGATGGGCGGGACGTGTCAAGTGCAATGGGAGTTTCAAGTCAAGTGGGTAATATTCCCACCATCCGTCTGTGTTCATGTATGTGTGTGTGTATGCTTACGTATTGGGACTGAGTTTTCATTGAAGCATGAGTGTGTACGGCAGTTTTAAACATCTGGGCATCTTTTTGAAGTACCCAGGTGGATAGGATTGCAACAGCTGCACCGCTTCTTTTCTTCCTGCTCGGAAAGATGAAGGCAGCTTGACAACCTGCCTTGATCTACAACACCTCCCCACTTTTCTTCCTCCATTCTTCAGTCACACAACCAATAGCTCCATCTAGCCTCTGTCTGGGGAGATATGGGCAGCTGGACCTGCTCCACAGGTAGATAAACGCTGACACCTTCCCTGGAGGAGCTCTTCACACCAGAGCTGGTCCTGTAGAGGAAGTAGATTCAATCTGTTGCTTTAGCAGCTGCTCCAGTATGTGTTTTGTCCAAAGCTTTGGTCAATTAAAGAGAAAGAAAAGGGCAAACGGGCACCAAAACTCAATGGACCAATCAGAGACACTTGCAGTGCAGCAAAATGATTGAAGCTCTAGGACAAATCTTTAAATGGAGGCCTGAACTAAACATTTTTGCTCAGAAAGAATCTTTCTTGGGTTTTTTCTTGATCTTTGCTCTCAGTTATAATGATAATGCTCTTTTCTCCAGTCTGAAACTGGTGGTATTGCTGGGTGAAGATAAAGATTGTAACTCAGGGAGAAAACTTTTCTGCAAACTCAAAAGCAATTGCTTATCCATTCAACTTTTCTGGGGTTTGCTTTTGAACTTTCTCTGCAATGTTTTGGCCACAATATGTTTTTATCACATTCAGTCTGCGTTTGCTTCCAAGTTAGAAAACACATAATGCAAACTAAATGCAAAAGCATCAGTTAAGTCTTGTACGGAAACAGTGAAACACATGGACCGATGTTTGTTGGACTACAAGTACAAGAGAAACGTTGTAAACTTTGTTCTCTGGATCTTGGTCCCTTTCCAACAAACTGTGCTGGCTCTGTGCTCTAATCTAATTTACCAATAAGCCTGTGTAATTACACCCTAAGATCTGCTCCACTGGGCAAAATGGCTTCTGTCCTCTGCTCTACTGGTGCAAACAAAACCACTGCCCCATCGCTCCGGATGAAGACAGAGGAGGAGAAGGACGTGACAGAGAGCAATGCTTTTACAAATGAATGTCTTTACAGATTAATCAGGACAGTCTCAGGCAGTTACACAGGTTAATTACCATGTCCATTTGGCCTTATTGTAGTTTGTGAAATAATAAAAACATATGAAAATATACATAGAGACATGAGATGATGAAGCTTGTCTTCACCTTCATTTAAAGCCTCCCATTTCTCATTTTTCTCTCAAATCTTTTTCTAGCAGAATCATCCAATCAGACTCATGGTTGCTCCAACGAGTCGCACAGCTTCTACACTCACTGATTTGGTTTTTAATCAGTTGGTCCTTCCGTCCTTCCTGATTCTGACTAGCTCTCAACACACTCCTGTAATTTCTGTGTGATAAATAAGCAAAGAGCAGTACAGCATCAGGTTCATTATTCAAACATAATATGGGAGTTACTTTAAGAACCAGTGACAAAGACGTCAGAAGAGAGAAGAGCCCTTTATTGATCTTGTCTGTACGTAGGAGAGCAGACTGCAGCTGGTGTGCACCCTTGATATAACCTATGAGGACATAGCATGACTGATAAGGATGCAGCATGCAAGTCTTTGTTAAAGGTCATGACACAACAAAAATAAGATTACTGGAAATCTCCCTGAGACGGTTAGTGCTTCAAACATAGCTGGTGTAACTGTGACAGCTCACAGAAGTAATGCCTATGCTTCCTCTGAGTGTTGCTGCCTTCAATGTGTTGGCTGCAGTATCTTCACTGCAACCTGCAGTGTTGGAGCTTCTCCAAAGCTTAGGATGTATTGGCAGCTGGCTCATCTTCAGCTGCTCGGATTATAATTATTTGTAGTAATTTTATGACTCTACGTGCAATTCTCCTCCAGTGAATGGGGATGTATGAATATACATCCATGTATTTGCCAGTCCCCAGATGACACTGCTCACTCCATTTGAAACATGAAATGTATTCTGAAAATATTGAAAAGAACGTTTCACTGAGGTCATAAACAGATGGAGGCATCATGAAAATAACTGGCTGGAACTTCGTGTCTAACAGACCTTTTTGTAATTTATGCAAAGTCATGTAGAGTTTTGACCATGTACACCAGTTTTTATTTGGTTTGGCCAATGTTTGCATGAAAATCAGCAGCTGGTGGTAAAACTGTGATGAAAACTGTTGAGTCTTGTTTATGCAATACATTAAATATGAACTTTTTCAAAGAACGTGGTGATGCTTTCCCAGACAGAGCAAATAAAGCAGTCTGTCACTGGAAACTGTGGGGGCAGTGTTGCGCAGTATGCCCGAGGAGCAAAAATAAGAGAGGAGAGACCATTGTGTATTTAATGGCAGCACAGATCACGACCATCTCCCCCAAGGCCTCGTTTAAGTATCCTACACTGGGGTGTCTGCATCAGAAGACAACTTTAAACTCTCTACTGCCCGCTAGCAGATGTGTTTATGACCATGCCAACGTCTCAGGTAAATACAAACAATTCTGCATTCAACTGAGAACGGATTTGGATGAATATGTGTATCATATGAATGCAAAGAATAAAAATAATGGTGTTTTTAGTTTCTTCCTGACTGGGCAGTACTGAAGCTGCTAGCATCTCCTCCTAGCCTCCTTGCTAACATGTGCTTCATAAACCATCTGGCAAGTGGTGCATTTAAAATATTGTTCTGATTTCATGTTCTGATGCACTTGAACTGTTGGGCCAAATGTGCAAAAAGTCAGTATTCGTTCCACAGTCTCCTGTGACCCTCACATTTCTCAGACGCTAGATGGCTCAAAGCACCAATGTGTTGGTTTGTTCTGCACAAATGTTTTATAACAAACTCTATCAGACATCTTGGTTTGGTTTTAAAAGTGATTTCGGATTCAATCTTATTGTAACAATAATTAGGCCAACTATCCTGCAGGCATTCAATGTTTCCCTGCTGCAACACACCTAATTAACTGGATCTGACTTATCCTGTCTGTTATTGAGCCTATAATTTGACTTGGGTGTGTCAGTGCAGGAGCTGGAGCTGGGGTTCCCGGTTTAGAGTCAATGCTTTGTAGCTTCATGTAAAATGTAACAAGTACTCAAGTGACTGCAAAGTGTAATCAAATACAGCAAAAACAACACAAATAAACTCAGGATGACCACAAAGAGGCACAAGAGATAAAACAACAACCTTATAGAAAAACCTTGAGATAAAAAACACAGTAAAGGAGATGTCTGTCAGCAACAAACCTCTAAAACTTGCAAAACAACCAGAATGACTGAAATAGATTCAACTGACTGAGGACAGAAATTGCTGCTGATGTTGAGATACAAAATGATGGTGAAGCCAGACAAACAATTCCAGAGAAATGAAAAGAAGCCATTATCAGATACAAAGTAAATATGCAAAAAAAATGACACACAATGTCTAACAACCACTTCATCAAATGCAGTCATCTTCTATCCTTTTCAGCGTGGGTTCTCGCTTATTTGTAGGACTAATGAGGACTTTTGTATAGCTTGTTGTATAAGACTTTGCTGATGGCTTTAATCAAGCTTTTTATGTAAGAAGATGTCTCAGCAGTGGATGTGGGGGCCCAGCCCTAAACATGACTAATATGAAGCAACTTCTTCCTTCCCTGAGCACTCTCCTCTGTACTTGGTAGATAAGAGGCATTTTCACCTACTGCTCTCATAATTACATCTAAGCGACTTAGTTTGTGGAACTTTATGAGGCACTTTTGGCTGAATGGGGTATTCGAGCCCAAAGGTCACCCTGAGATTGGGCTCAGTCTTCATTTCAAACAGACCGAGACAGCTGGTGGAACATTTGATCCTGTTGAAGTGTGAGCTGAAGCGAGCATTCAGCTCTCGGATTGCTTTTACCTGTCGATCTGCATGCGACAGACCACGCCTGCAGATTTTCTCCAGCTGCTTCGTCTTCTGTCACTTTTTCTCATTTGCAGTGCGGATTTGTCATCCTTGTCATTAGCGCTGTTGCTCCTCTCAGCTTCCTCCTTTCCCACTCAACCCCCGTGTCCTTTGCTAACTGAAGTCTTGGTTTCCTAGCCCACACCGGAAGCTTGACTGACATGTCACTCTGCTGTTTGGAGTGCTCTCCACCTCTGAGCTGAGTAGTTAAATAACACCATGCTACTTACACCAAGAGGCCCTAAAATTAAACAAACACAAGCTTCATGTGCACTAAACCTGAGCAGGCTCACTGCTGCTGACTGGTCTTTGTTTTTCTGTATTTTTGGTTTTACATTTATTTCTTTTATCATCTCTTTCTAGCTAGAGAGTATCTGCTCCTCTTTGTATTTGATTTTAGTTTTCTGTGTGGTTAAGTAGCATGTCTCTCGCATCTACATTGAAAATTCAAAATAATGTAGCTTTTCAAAGCAGTGTTGCGTAACAGTTTAGTTGTTCTCTGAGAGAAAGAGATGACCAGTATGACCAGTATGATCTGTTGCAGCTGACAGTAACTATATTGCTTGATGTGATGAAATACAATTAGTTTTGATAAAAGATGGCCATGACTATTAATTTGCTTCTAGAAATATGTTATGCAACATACATCTAGATATGCAAATGTGTTGAAGATTCCGGCTTTTGCAGTGCAATTTGCAGAATCCTGTTCAATTACCTAACTGTGGAGATAAAGCCCATATTTGGATCCAGCTAATCAAACAAGCTAAATTAAGTTTTGTAGGTGATGTCTCATTTAGACCAAACTCTAGTAGTGAAAAGATGCCTAAACTTTATTCTGCATCTTTGCAGAGTTGCAGCCAAGTTTCACTTTGTACACACTAGCAAGCGGCCATTTTTAACAGCAGAATGAGTAAAGAAACAAAAGAAGATATTATCAGAGCAGGGAGGAGAAAAGAAAGAGGGAAAGGGAACGAGCTAGAGAAAAGAAAAGATAATAGTCGAGGTAAAAATGACTTTTACTGGCAAGAGAGATCTCAGAGTACAGGTGGATGAAAGATGAATGTTGGATTAGGTGATAATGGGAGAAATGGATGGGGGGGGGGGGGGGTAATCAATAAAAAAAAGCTGCAAAAAATCTGCCATAAACGTTAAGGTGGAGATTTTTGAAAATTATGAAGCCCAAAGTCACCTGAATGGCCTGAAAACATTTATTTACTATTATTTTTTATATAAATGTAATTTTGAATACTGCTCAGATGTAGGAAGGCCTGGTTCTGCTCGTTGTTACAGTGATTTAAGTTTTGTTTAACACTGATCCTTTTAAATATATTCACACACACACACACACACACACACACACATTAAGTTACTTTTTGTGTTACATTTGCCAAGCAAAGTTAGTAAAAACAATGAAAGGAAACATGTATGAATAAATGCATTTAATTTCAGTTACCTGGTATTACCATCACAGTAAACCTAACCAGTGGAAACTAACTGGTCACATCATGTAGAGCTTTATCATGCAGACCAACATCATGTAGACCAACATCATGTAGACCAACATCATGCAGACCAACATCATGTAGACCAACATCATGTAGACCAACATCATGTAGAGCAACACCATGTAGAGCAACACCATGTAGAGCATTATCATGTAGAGCAGGGGTGTCAAACTCAGGTCCTCGAGGGCCGGTATCCAACAGGTTTTTGTTGTCTCCATGCTCCGACACAGCTGACTGAAATTACTTAATAGGTTGACAAGAAGCTGATGGATCTATTTGATATGCATCAGCTGTGTTAATGCAGGTAAACAGCTAAACCTGCGGGATACCGGCCCTCGAGGACTGGAGCTTGACCCATGTGATGTAGAGCAACACCATGTAGAGCATCATGTAGAGCAACATCATGTAGAGCAACACCATGTAGAGCAACTGTCTAGTGTCAGAAACATTTAATTTGATCTCACAGTGAATATTAGGAGACATAGTTTCTATAATTACAGCCTGAACAAACATGAGTTAATATTTTGCTTAGATCCAGTTATGCAGTAACTCCACACCTTGAATGACCCCCCAACACACACACACAAACATACACACACACACAAACTTTCTATTTTTCCGGTTTGCTTCTTTCTCTCGTTTTTCTTTGTATTTTTTGATGGACCTCCATCTGCTGCATGGAACTTTTCTTTTGGCCCTGTGTGCTGCAGGATTGTGTCCACTTCTGTTTGTCACGCTCTGTGTGGAAAGGATCAAAAGCCCCATGACCAGCTGTTCCAACACTGTCACACAGTTGTGCAGATGATGCTGTAAAGGTTGGAGGTTCCTCCTGCCTCCAGGTTGGTTTGATTCTCAGTGAAAGTGACTTACTCCAGTCAACACAAAGGTGAATAGAAGATAAATAGCATGGAGTGGTGAGTATGTTGTGCTTTATATTTACCTTCATGTGAATGTTTCTTTCTCCTTATAGGGACAAATAAATATCCATTATCATCGAAAGAGAAAAATCCTTGTGAGGGCATTGTGTGTCTGCTGCTTGTCGGGTATTAGCTCTATATTGCTTTGCAGCCTTGTCTTTTTATCAAGATATTTTTCATAGCAAATCTCTTGAGGACTTCAAGGCAGCAAACAGACTGACAGGAGACAAGCTATCCGGACATGGTCTCGCTTTGACTGTGAAAACCAATATCCTCAGTATTGGCCCAACACAGTTTCTCATTTTGAGGTCAAAATGAAATTATGAAATCAAGCTATGTGACAGTAGGGCACTTTGCAAGGTCCCAGGAAATGAAGAAGATTGGTGCACTTCAGTGGCTTCCTCTGGAGTAAAACTGTCGGGCTAATCTACTGACATTGGAGGCGGTTTTAGGTAATATGTCTGTCAACAGGCCTGCTGGGATGCTCATACGTTATAAGACATAGTGATGGCACAGGCGATCAAATCAACCTCTGTGTCTCCAAACACATATATCTGACATGCATCATTGCATTGACTCGCTGATTATAGCTCTGCTGTCACTTCCTTCCCCCTGTGATCATTTGATCAAAGCTGCAGGAGGTAGGGGGTGGGGGGAGGTGTGTGGGATGTTGTAATGTTTTTGGACAGATCAGATTAGCACCACTGCCTGGGGTAGAATCACCTAAAATGAATATTCAGAAACAATAGAAGGAATAACGGTCTTAGTGGCTGTTTTATCTTTACCTCATTGTTATGAAGGACTTCAAACAAAAACAATTAGCTGCATTTCTCTGCAATCATCTTTACTCTGCTTACATTGTTAAATGTCTTTTATCAAGGTTTTTTTAATCACTAAAAAAAACTCAAGCAGGTAGAGTATGAAGTTGATTTTCTGCAGGTTTGATGAGCTAAATCCTGGTGTTGATTTGAGACCTGAAAACCTCACTGGAAGAATTTTACCTTTTGATTTTGTAGTTGATTCAGATGAAGTGTGTGTAAGATGTTCACAATCTCCATGAACAAACCTGCTCTAAGAACTGATTCCTTGAAATGAATCAGAAAACCTGATTCCTTTCTAAAAGAACCAGATTTTTGGAAGTGGTAGGACTTTATTTTTGTGGGTGCATCATGCAGCCAATCCTAAAAGAGAAAAGGATCATATCCAGGATCATATCACTGCATAGAAGGAAGGGTCTTTTATAAGACATGGGGTGTTGCGGTTTAGATCAGGTACACAGACAGGAAACCAGATCTAAACAACAAGTGTGTTGAAATTAGCAAATTTAAAGTATAGGAAGAATCTCTTGGTCTACAGTAAGCAGGGCGGGATTAGTCAGTAACTTCTGTCTGGGAATGGAGCAGAGATTATGTCCTGCTCTGGCTGCAGCTTGAAGCTGGATGTAGCATGAGGACCAGTAACTTAAGGACAGAAGTGGCTGTCCCGCAGCTGCTGCTAACTGAAGAGAGGAGTTTCCATGTTTGTTTAATGTTATCCATCAAGAGCCTCCAATAGCACCAGAAAAGGTCACTAGACCTGTTGATGGTCGCCTTTTTTGTTTAATAGACTCACTAAAGGGGTCTGAAACATTGCTATATATAGCACCAATGTTGCTAAGTTAGCAGATGTGTGTAGTATTCTCTGCCTTTACATTTCACTTCTGGAACAAATCAGACTTTTTTAATAACACGTTCCGCTCAACGCCAGAGGTGGCATTGCACTACAAATTACTGACAGAGAAAATGAAACAACTCGTGCATCTGTTGGATAAAGCAGAACAGCTTCTGTTTCTAGAACATAACAGATAAATTGGAGCTGTCCTGGGTTGATTATAATTCTACCAGAGTTTATCCACGTCTGACTGCGAGACCTATTTTTCCAGCCAGAACTGCCTATCGACCCACACATGCATATGTTCTGGTTGTGGTTTCATCACTATACTAGATGACCTCTACGTGTAGGCAGCAGCCTTTCCAAGCAAACAGAAGAGGAACTGAATGAAAACGGTTGGTGCGAATGCATCCTAAATGACACCTGCTTGAACGCAGACTTTGTTGCCGGGGAGTTTCATTAGGCAGTTCTGATGCAAAGACGAGTCCAAGTGAATAAATATGCAGGAGAAAATTAAACTGGCTAGAGACAAATCTCTTAGATAGAACACTAATTATCTAATTTATCTAATTTATCTTATCTAATTTCCCTGAGGGAGTCATCCCAAAGGGATCAATAAAGTTAAGTCTAAGTCAAACTTTCATGCTGTGATCACAAGGTCACTAAGCTTGCATAAAAAAGATGCAAAACAAAAGTGCAAAGAAACATGTCTTCTTTATAGTTTCACAACTATGTTCTAAAACATCATATTTCCTGTGCCTGATATCTGAAGAACATCAGACTCTGTCTGATTTTTTAGCGCCAGATTGACTTGCATCTAAACACCTCGACAGCTTGAATAAATATCTGTGTTATTTTATTTGAAATGGGGTTATTTAAATCAACAATGTATCCTCCAAACAATTCTGAATACCTAATCTGAATGTGGGGCGATTCTAGGATCAGAGGGAAAGGCATTTATTATGAGGAAATCATAACTTCCATGATGTTAATGTAAACTTTTATTGTCTTTTCTGCTGTTTCACTATTCTGCTTCCTTACCTGCTGCTTCCTGACCCTGTACTCTCTTCTCTTTTCCCCCCTTTTCATCCTCCATGTTTGGACTGACGATCATACACAAATAGAGATAAAAAAAAACCCTACTCACAGCATTATTATTCATAGACAAACCAGGAGTTGAAATGTTACTGGGAACACAGTTAGCTAGTTAGTAGCACCTTGTCTTTAATATTAACACATTCACGTGATGCTGGCAAATCGTCTCTCGCCTGTTGATAAGCTGCTCCAGCTACCCACAACCCTGAATTGGATGAAGCGATATGGAAAATGGGTGGACACGGGAACAGTGACACTGACCACTTGTAATGTTTCGCAGCAAGAAAAAATGCTGACTAACTTCTAGCTAACAACATATAAAGCAACCAAAGCTTCATTGGAGCGAACATGATTGCTGGTAACATTCATACTGTGTTAGTATGGCGTGGTAGTAGCTAAGAACTATACATATCCTGGTTTAAGCCAGGTACACCACTGCATAGCAGCCACTCAGCAAAGCATCGTTCTGTGCAGAGAAGCTCTGAGACCTATTCGAGGAAACTCAAACAGAATCAAACCATTTTTTAGGGGGATCACTATGTAATAAACAGTAAAGAAATAAAAAAATCTAATGTCTCTCAAATTTTAGGGGTGCTGTGATACAGTCAAAGGCGGTCTCACCACCCCCGAAACTAAGCTAGAGTAGCCTGTCATCTCAATCTAAACATTAGTTTTCAGCAACATTTTCAGCAAAACTTGGATTAGTCCAAATGCAGGAATTATGCACATTGGCTGTAAAATCTGCTCACATCTGCTCCTGTTTACAAGAATTACAATTCAATTCAAATATTTGAGCTTAAAGATGTCCCTGACTTTCCCAACCTGCCATTTACAATTACTACAGCTGATAGAACTTCAGAAGCACTTCAGTAAATATTGCTTGCATCCATCATGTCTCTGCTGCTAGCGTGTTGACCCTTGTTTAGACCTTAGATCTATTGGCCTCTTTGGATTTAACATGTGGCCACAATCACTGTCAGCTCATGTAAGAGGAAGGCCAACAGGGGCCAAAGTGTAGAGAAAGAGCAATAAGACCCAGAGAAAATGAACGGGCAGCTGAGCGATGGTTGTGTTTGTGTTGGTAATTGGACGCGGCTGTGTTTGTGTACTCTTCCGCATGTACATTAATTCACGGTCTGTCTCTCTCTCTCCCTCAGCCTATCATTGTCTGCATTTTTTCTTCACTGTCTTCTAAAAAGATAACATAAGCAGCTGAAACTTTCAGGAGCCAAAGCCAGAAAGAACGAGAGCTCACCCTCCAAATCCTCCCCTAATCCCCTGTTGGCTCATTCTTCACTTTTAATTATGTATCAGATATGGAAACAATAGATACGCTACATCTAGGACAAGAAAACTCAACCAATCCAGGCTTTTCACAGGAAATTGCCAACACTTTATCCACTCTCTGGATAAGCGTAACCTCTCTGTAGCACCTGTTTGGTCAATTGTTTAGCCATGCTTTCCAAAGCTATTTGCCATCTCTGAGTGGTTTTGAACTTGAGCCTTTGTGAGAGGGATTGGGTTTGTGTGTGATCACGATGCAGGATATTCTGGGCTGCTTTTAATGCTCCTGTTTATCTTTTTATGCTTGCGTTCAGAGCAAAGCGGTACATCGTACCATGTTTTACAACAATATCTCTGTAAAACAGCATTAAACCCATTTTTCTGACATGTTTGTTTACAAACTGTAAAAGGTAGAAAATATCAATATAACAGGAAATACCAGGATATACATAGGTACAAAGACGTCCCTGGGATGTATTCATTTCAATGTCTTGTCAATGCATCACTAAGCAATGATTATGTGCAATTACAGACAATACAGCAAAAAATCCATTGTGAATATTTAACTTTCTGAAGTTCCACATACGAAGAATGGAACATTAACACATAGTGAAGCATTGAATTACATTTTTGGACCAACAAGGTTATTCACAGAGAGCTATTTGCCAAAAAATCTTTGAAATCCTTCAAAAATCTTCTTAAAAAAATCAAGAAATTAGACATGTAGAGGTCAGAAGAAGTCTCAGGCCTTCAACATCTCTACAGCTGATAAACAGCATTTAAGGTGAGAAAAAAAAGGACCTGACAAATGGCTCTGGACCTTTTAAAGCTGATCTCCATGGAAACGTGACTGTCAAGAAGTCATTCTTAAGGAAAGGAAACATGGAAAACAGGCTAAGCTATGTTACAGGATGCTGTTTTTGGGATTGTTCAGGAGGATAAATGTACTTTAACTTTTTAATCACATAAACAGTTTTTCTCATATATAGTACAATAACTTATATGTTTGCATAATTTCAATAATTTGCAATATTTATGTATGTAGAGAAATTGTGTCTCATGATTTTAGCTCCGTTTCACACACAAACCTCAATAAAAATGAGAAACGGTTGAAAAACCAAGAAGGAATTATACAAACACATGTATATGTATGTAAACATATGTATTAAAACTTCATTTGAACATTTACTCAGTTTTGGTGTGTGTATGGACACAAAGTACTGCCGGCTCAGTAGAGTAGAGTAGTCACTAATGGAAAAGCAGCTCAAATTTAACTTTTGCCATCATCAGTTGGGATCATTTATAGGGATGAAGAAAACAACTATTCGAGTAAAGACTTGTATTGAATTTATTCCATTGATGCACAGTATCAAAGGCCTTGTAGATTTGGCTATAAAGTTAAGAAAATATTAAGATGGAATATTGTGAGCATGTGTGTACAAATCCTTATTACTATGAAATTAGCTCAATGTACAGTATGAAATTAAATGAATGCATGGAAATGAAAAATACTTTATTATTCCCAGAGGAAATACAAATTTACAGCAGCTTTTTCAGTCACTGCTGATCCAAGGTTTGTTATTGTATCATAACAATGATACAATAACAAGATCATCATGCAACGATGATATTATACATCATTGCATAGTATCATGAATCCTAAAGAAAATATAATAAAACACAAGCGTTTAATTTTAAAGATCTGAAGCTGAGTTTTACGTCCGGCCAAAGTTCAGGTCAGCAGAGTCCAGATTTGTTCCAGAAAAATCCCAACACTGTAACTGGACTGTAACTCTAACTGGAGTTGCTTCCACTGTGGTAGAATGGCTTTGCCATTATATAACCATGGCAACAATACAATTCAGAATGAGCTAAACGCTATAAAAGTTTAATTTTTCTGACAGACTGTTCTGATTCATAAACCTCTCCACCAGTTGCGAACAAGCAGATCAATGGAGGAAGTGGTCACCTCAGCTTCATTGTGGTGATGATGATGTCAGCATTCAGCCTGTCATCGGCTCATCTTATTAGAACAATTTCCCTGTACTTCCTGAGCAATAACCCGCTGCACTAAGTCATTATGAGACTACAGTGGATTGATCATGCTCTCATCATTTATTGCTAACAAAAGCAATCCATTCATCCAAGAATCAATTACTGAGGAGCTTTCTGTCAAATCATCCTTATAGAATATTTCTGATCTGTCCTTGAGTAAAAGCTTATATTCCCATAAATGCTGTTAATTATAACCCTCTGAGAAACACTCAGAAAGGTAAATGTTTTCTCACTCAGATTGGTGATGCTTTTGGAAACATCTTCATCATCTTTATCACTCTCAATGTAAATACAGCAACATCAAGACATTTAAACAGCTTATAGGAGTATAATATGAGTGCATGGACCAGCGGCTCATCAAAAGTCATTGTGCAAACTAATTATGAAAGTTGAGTCAGTCTCTTCAAGCACCAATTAAGTCCCGTAAGCCGACGTGGATCAGGCTCGTTCAAGCAAACCCAACACCCAGTCTCCAGGCGGTTTCTGTTTAAATTCTGCTTCACAGCAGGACTAGTAGGGGACGGAGTAAGTAGCAGCGCTAATGCCTTAGAAACGAAGTGTCTGACATCATTTTCACTGGTTTAAAACAGCCTTTTCCCACTCAGCTCTGCAACAGCCTGTGATTTCAGGCAAGAGTATGAGGTCACCTGTTCAACTCCTGAAATATCCATCCATTTTCTACCGCTTTTTCCCTGAACAGGGTCGCGGGGGGGCTGGAGCCAATCCCAGCTAACAATGGGCGAGAAGCGGGGTACACCCTGCACAGGTCGCCAGTCCATCACAGGGTCAACACACACAGACAAACAACCATGCACACACACACACTCACTCCTATGGGCAATTTAGAGACTCCAATCAGCCTATCCCCAAGGTGCATGTCTTTGGACTGTGGGAGGAAGCCGGAGAACCCGGAGAGAACCCACGGTAACATGGAGAGAACCCATGCTAACACGGAAAAAAATCCTTGCTAACACGGGGAGAACATGCAAACTCCACACAGAAATATTCCCGGTTTGACCCCCGCCCCACACTAGGCTCGAACCGGCAACCTTCTTGCTGTGAGGCCACAGAGCTACCAATTGCACCACCATGCAGCCCCAACTCTTGAAATATTTCAGCTTAATTTACTGAATCAGTAAATTTCCGTGCCACTGTTGGATTAACAATTTAAAGGTAAAAGAAAAATGTTTTACAAAGGACAAAAAGAGTTTTGACATTTCAGTTTATTGCACCAGCAAGTAAAAGCAAGACTGAGTAGCTGAAAAGGAAACTGAGGAGTGTAACCACCTGGTATATTTTCATCACAATGGCCCGACTTCATTAGGAATTTAGACATTTTTTGGCTGTAGGTGTTGCTGCCCCTCAATCTTAATTGCAAACCACACAGATGCACAATCAAAAATGAGTGGGAGGGGGTGTGTTGATGAGGACGATGGGGTCATTTACACCCCCATTTCCTGGGTGCCGCCGGGAGCGAGCAGGGCAGGCTCCCTGCGTATGGGTGGTGGTGGGAGGGAGGTTCTTCTGGCCTTTCTGTCCCCTTGCCCACTGGGGGAGAGGGAGAAGGAGATGGTTGTGTGGATGAATGGGTATGTTGGATTGTGTGTGGAAGATGTGGGAGTGTTTTTTTTTTTTTTTTTTTTTTCCCCTTGTCTTTCCACCCTCTCAACAGGAAAAAGGATGGTTTGTCTGCTCTCTTTTGCTGAGCAATTTTGCT
>JBAMHV010000023.1:19911738-19921917 GCA_037177535.1 Pseudomugil gertrudae
GACCTCCTGATGGCAGCTGATTCCGGTCTCCTCACCATCCTCATCCTTCTTGATCTCTCTGCAGCATTTGACACCATCTCTCACATCACCCTCCTAAACAGACTGACATCTCTTGGTGTCTCTGATACACCTCTCACCTGGTTTGCTTCGTATTTGTCCGACCGCACACAGTTCATTCAAATGAAGACTCACTCATTACATTCATTCCCCTTCACAGTCGGTGTGCCCCAGGGCTCTATCCTAGGGCCCCTTCTGCTATGTCCTCCTGCTTGGCCACATATTTCGTAATTTTAATATCGACTTTCACTCTTATGCAGACGACACCCAGCTCTACATCTCATCAAAATCAAACCTTTCTGCTCCACCTACCTCCCTCTCTGACTCTTCAGGAAATCAAATCATGGTTTTCCCCCAACTTTCTCAAACTCAACAGTAGTAAAACAGAAGTTCTACTTGTCGGCACGGCATCCACTCTAACCAAGTCTCACAGTGTCTCAGTTAACATCGATGGCTCCGCCATTCTCCCCTCCCCTCAGGTTAAGAGTCTGGGCGTCATTCTCGACAGCACCCTTTCTTTTAAAGCTCATATCAACAGCATCACTTGGTCTGCCTATTTCCACCTCCGTAACATCAACCGCCTGCATTCATCCCTCACTCCACATGCTGCTGCCATCCTCATCCACAGTCTGGTCACCTCAAGAATCGATTACTGTAACTAACTTCTCTTTGGTCTTCCCAACAAATTACTCCATAAACTGCAGCTTCTCCAAAACTCTGCTGCTCAGATCATCACCCCTACCTCTTCTTTTAAACACATCACACCGGTTCTCATACAACTCCACTGGCTCCCAATAAAACTCCAAATCAACTTTAGGATACTGCTGGACTATGTCGAGGCATCCATCTTAGATCAGTATGGGTGGTAAAATAATTGTAAAACAAACATGTATAGCCAACACTTATCAGATAAACTTAGGGTTTTTGTTGCAGCTGTCAAAATAAAACTAATAATGCAAAACCTTTAGCACCTTCTGTTGTTTAACACATTAATGCATAAACAGTTAAGTCTGCACACAAATATATTAGAAATCTGAACTTATCTCAATAAAAGCAGCTCATTTTGAGCCTGTAGATGCTGTGTTCACAGCGGTGAACCTAGTCAACCAAAAACACTTTATCCACCTTATTTATGAAGATTCTGATAGTTTTCTAGGCCTACATTTAGAGGATGCTGCAGGATGAAACATGTCAATTCACACTATTAATCACTTAGTCATCATGGAGGGGTGTAAGTCGTATGTATGCAATGTAAGCTATCTTAATTTTTCTTGGCTCAAAAAGTCTGGAAATCACTTTTTAGAGTATGAGCTTAATGTTTTCACGCTCCCCTCAGCTCCTTGTGGTCCGGACCGTGATTATCTTGTCTGTTCTGTGTGAAAACATCTGATTCATCTCTTGAGGTTGGCCTCTGTTTTATTTTTAAGTAAATAAAAGGTCATTGTTTATTGGCTTACAACAATAGCACTATGTTCTTCTGAAAAATGTTAAAGCTTTATAAAGGCTGGAATGAAATTTGGTGAAAAAAAGCTGCAAAAATCCAAAGAAGGTCAGAAAACCCTCAGAAAGATGCAGAACTGTAGCTCAAATGCACTTCAAACAACCCAGCTGCTTTAGAGTTAAACATAAAGAAGCAAGTGGTGGAAGAAGACTTGCAAATATGTCATTAATATGTTAAAGATCTGTAAATGTAATTATAGGAAATTTCCTCATGGGTCCAAAGTGCAAACAGACTGCTTCTCAAACCAGCTGTTTATAGATAAATATCAGTGGCTGCAACTTTAAACTGAAGCTGTGCCTGTTATCACTATCAGAGGAAGATCAAACAGCACAAGACCTTGTGTTTGCATCCTTTCCAAAGGGATAACATTGTCAATGTTAAACTTGCAGCTGATAAACATAAATCCATGCTGAAACCTTTTGCCACGCGGCTCTGCCTCCAACTACCTAATTATCTCAAATTAGCTGACTCAGTGGATTATGAGATGACATAGTTGTTATCAAAACCATGCAGCAGTGTTGAATATTAACTGTGTAATTAAAAGCAAGTGATTCAAGCTCATTTGAACGTAGAGAGGATGGCAGTGCAGAGACACATGTCCTGTTTGATATAAATTCATTTCAAGCCACCATCATAATTAATCAAAAGCAGAGGCACTTTTACATCTTTAACACCCTGTCGGCAGGAATGTTATAAACTTTGGTAAACTAAGATACCAAAACAGATCAAGCAAGGCTGGAAAAGAGTACCAGTAGGAGGAAATCTGACCATGCCCTTCCCATTTGGCCAATGAGAAAATATCATTGAATATCCTTTTTTAGGACAAACACTGTTCATCATTAGCAGTGAGCAAACCAAGGCAGGAAAAACTGTGATTACAATGTGTTAAAGGTCGGTAAAAAGATAAACTACATGTGACCCTTTTAAGATGTTTGAAGGTAAGCAACACAAAAAGGGAGGAACATATGTGCAGCTGCGGCATGTTCTGTGTTTGCACCATGTTTGCTTGTTTCCTACGTACAGATTCAGCAAAAACACATTTCAGCTGACAGAAGTTTTAGTGTAAATAGGCTTTATAAACAACTCAGCTGCTTCCTAAACTCAGGACTGATTAATCCAGGTGTGTCTGGCCATTGCCTTCATGGTTACTGGGGTCATGCACACCTGGATTGGGGTCATGCACACCTGGATTAATGAGTTCGTCCAGTAATGAAAGACAGGAAAGGAAAGAGCTGGCTTAATTCAGGAAGTAGCAGCGTTGTTGTTAGTCTCTGAACAAATTAAGGGTCAAATAAAAAATGACCACACTAAAAAAATGAATGAATGCCTTTTATTGTCATTATACACAAGTATAACGAGATTAAGCCATCCCCAGTGTCAGTGCAAGGAAAGCAGTATAGAAGATAAATATAAAAAGATCTAGGGTATAAAAATATTTACACAATAAACAGAATAATCACAAAACCAAAGAGAGAAGGGAGCCCCGGCCAAAATAAACAAAAGAGAGGAACAGTCACTGACCAGCCACACAAAGGGCCGTAGGATCCGGACTGCTCCCCAAACCAAAATCCCAGTAAATCAAATAACTCAAACCGATAACTGGACTACCGTAGACTCCCAACTCAAACGGCAACCAAAACTCATAATGCTCGGGTAGGCGATGACATCCCCCAGGCTCGGCTCACTCTCCATGTATGCATTCTATATGCAGTCCAGGGATGCCACTCCAGCCAATCACTACAAGGAAAAATAAATAGACAGGTGAGTTTAATAAAAACACAGGAACCAGCTGCATCAGTGTGCATAAAGCCCATACTGGCCAGGATAAAGCCCATACTGGCCAGTATAAAACCAGGATAAAGCCCATACTGGCCATAATACTGGTAATATGGAGGTGCTCTGAGTGGGTCAGCGGATTATAACATTTTGTCATGTAATGGACACAATGTCTGTGATTAACAGATGCCATATTCTGACCGCAGAAGGGGAATAAGCTAACTTAACCCTCATGCTGCTTTGTACGGTGGTGATGGCCTCCGATCTCACCAAAGTCAGGGATGCTAATATTAGCTGGTTCATTCCCTAATTTATTTATGGGTCACCTTCTTTTTTAATCCCATCAGGTTACCTTTCATAAAGTTAGATGTGAGATTTTTGTGGAGACTGATACCTTCAGTGCATCATGAAGAAGAAAACATCACAGTGATTATTACTATTCAGCATGAAGGGTGAGGGACGGAGCAAAAGGCCATCTCTCTCCTGCTAAAATCAATCCTGCAGAGAAGTGTGAGGGCAGCATACTGATGAGCCTTTATTCACATGTATCTTTGTTGCTCTCTCTCTGCCTTCTGCTCGCTAATATAAGAAATAATATCTGATTTTAAGAAATCTATTTAATCACGCTCTGCATTTAAATGAGGCTGAAGTAGATACTAGCACCCAGATTTTCTGGGTCTCAGGTGTCTGTGCACCAGCTGGAAACTGCATTTGAGGTTAAATTGCAGAAATTTACACATTTTCCCAGAAAAATCATGTTAAATTAGATATGTGGGAGAAACAAATATGTGAACCTTTTAGTGACTAAATATTTCCTGTTGCATATCAAATTCACTCCCACTCAACAATAATGTTGTACCATGGCATATAGGAACAATCAAGGCTGAAGACCTTCATTAATTAGATCATTGCTCTTTGCATTTATACATTATGACATGCATTTGTTTTGTATTTTATAAAACTGACTCAGGATAGGCAATTTTCTTTCATAACATCCATAATAAGATCTGTACATATGTAGGAGAGCAGGATTTGCATCTGCAGACGGCCATGCTTTTTCCATCACTTTTGGTTAGGTTTGATCAGCATTCCTCATGCAAAATAAACATGTCAATTTATATTATATTAAATAGATTAACAGACCACAAGCCCAGACTTACTTATACATATACATATAAAACAATGTTTTCTCTCCTAACCCTCGCCTGCACTGGGAAAAGTACAACAGTAGCAGTTTAAATAAAAGATGTTTTAGTAGCAGGTGCAAAAAAACTAAAAGATGGTTCTCTATGTGCTTTAGTCCCTGCCTTTAGTATAAATAAGTGCCCATTCTCAATATCCTAAGGGTTCTGGAAGTTTTAAACTAAATGCAAATCAGACAAATATGAAAAACTAAAACTGTTAAGAGCTTTAAAAACTAATAAAATCATTTTAAAATGAACCCAAAAGCATCCATGGAGCCAACAGAGACTTTAAAACAGAAGTAACACAAGTTGTTATTTTGGTCTTCTAGCAGACCAGCAGCTGAGTTTTGTAAAAGCTGCAAAAGATAATTAGTCTAATTATCTTTAGGTGAAGACCAAAAGGAAAAACAGTATTATTATAATAGTCTATTTTATAAGTGATAAAAGCATGAATGAATATATCTGCATTAGCCTGACAGAAGAGCGGTTGCTGTTGCATATTCATAATAATATGCATGTATTAGGCCTGTCACAGATTAATCATCATTTAAAAGTGAATTAAACACAATTTGCAACTTTGATGGAAATAGGCCAGTTTATACTGTTTTGTATTAACAGACACAACTTGCTGCTTTATTTAAGTCCTTACATGTACAATTATTATCATGGGGTGTCCAGAAACACATAAACTAGGGGCAGCTGTAGCTCAGGTGGAAGAGCAGTTATCTGTATAGACACTGAACCCCTACTAGCCCCCCCGATGTGCCTATCGGGGTGTGAGTGTGTGTGTGAATGGGTGAATGTGACTATATAGTGTAAAGCGCTTTGAGCGGTCGATAAGACTGGAATAGCGCTATAAAAGTACGAGTCCATCCATAAATTACAGAATCCACCATAAAACACTATCTTCCAAATATGCTTCATCTCTGTGTGGTGTTTGTTATCCTTAAATTTCGCATCACAAACTGCAGCCTCTGATAGTATTCTTGTGTACCATTCCCTGTGTATGGTTGTGCAGCCACCGTTTGTGTGCAATGATCATGTGACTGCAAAGCTATATATGATTAGTTAAAATGTTGCTAGAGCAACATTGGCTTAACTGGCCATCAGGCACTTGCCTGGTGGACCGACGGTGGTTTTGAGCGGCTGGGCTTTTATTTTTTAATAACTAATTGTAATCATACTGGTATTAGCTGTAATGGCTATTGGTACAAAAACCAATTAGTCATGATTGATCTTGGGCTTGTCCCGCACCATGTGATCGGTCCTAGTTACCAGCAAATTTAGGAAATTCAATTTTTTACATGTTTCCATTTAACGCATTTGATTGTGTTATAACCTTAACTTGGTGTGCGTGTGGTGCCAGGTATGACTTACGAATATCAGTATTGGCTAAAGCCAGTCTTTAGCTAGTAATAAGGCCAAACTTGAACTCATCGGCCTCGATATATGTCCATACAAACATTAAAACATGAACTAAACACATACCATAAAGCTCACTCTACGCTACTCTGCAGCTTCAGAAAAGAGGAAAGAAGTTTAGTTTTTTTATGTTTTAGTGAAGGATTGCACATTTACATCAGGACATTCAAAATAATCGTGTCATCCCAACATGAAGTATTAACAAATATATTTTACAAAATAACACATTCACATGACACACAGAGATGTTCAAACAATGCTGTCACTAAGATGTATCACTAAGGTGGTTTTAGGCACGGGCGAACTGGGTTCAATTCAATGTAGAACTGCCACTGATCAAGTCGGCACGTATACAAACAAGTTTGTCCATAGTGAAGTTGCTTCTTCCATAGCCACTGCACCGGCACCTGGCACCGCTCCGACATGGTCCAGAGGATTGTAAACTAAAAGCAAATCAGTACAGAGCGTTACTGTGTATCTATTCTTGAGTAGGTCACATAAACTGGTTTCCTATGTCTATGTCTCTGGTCTGTACCACTACACTACCTTCCTTCTTTACATAGTGATATGGTCCCAGTCTTTCCTCCTACACTATAAAAATGGCCTCATGCCTATCAAAATAAATTCTCCCTCCTTCTAAAGATTATTCTCTCTTACACAGGAATCAGTTCTTCTTGTTCACTTCACAGAATAGGTTGTTAGAGCCGGCTCGTTCATAAATGACACATCACTACAGCACAAATAAATAATGCATGAGAGCAATCTTAACACCTGCTTGGTGAATAAAGATCACTGTTGTGTGAAGGGATTTTAAGGCGACCCACACCTATTTTGTTAAAGAATATCCACCAGGCTCAGACGCTCACCAGAAAAAAACAATAAAGCAAAAGAACAAGTGAGGTCTTTCTGAAGAGTTTTTAATCCAGGTTAAATTTACTATACTTATTTGTACTGCATAAGCATGGTGATGGTCGGAGAAGCAGTTAGCATTGTTTGGCAGCAGCAGTGGCTACATGTGCAGCTTATGTAGAGTGGATGAATAAAGGATACAATGTAAGGCACTTTTAGAGCTTTGAAAAGCTCTATTTGAATCTTATTATCATCATATAGTGTATACCTGAACTCAGTTCATCCATGGGCTAACATTAGCTTCTTAAGCTAGTCTGTGTGTCTGTGAAGGTATTCTCAGTCTGATTCTCTTCCCATAACCGCTGGAGATATGATATATACATATTTCTTCTTTTCAGAGTTGTCACAGTCAGACTTTGGTACTGTATTTTACCTGAATAGACTGTTGTGCACCGCTGGATGGGTATTTACAGATTGTCTATTATAAAGGTAAATGCATGTGGTTTCCAGATAATTTCAACCAACTACACCAAGTGTGGTCATATTTTATTTCCTCTGGCCAAACTAAGTTTAATCCTTTTAACTAATTCAGCATGCCTTCTGCCAAAGCAACTGCTGCCTCACTGTAAGCATCGCCAGCTCTGTCCTGGTATGAATTCACCCAGAGCAAAACAAAAATAAATACGATCCCAGAACATGTTGGTACTAAAAATAAAAAAATAAAACAAAATAAATAAAGAGTGTCTTCTTCACTGCTGGGAGATAACATAATACCAGTCAGCTGGAATTCCCTCCATACATGCTTTTTTTGTTTATGGTGTTGCCAGTGGTAGCTGGGTGAATTGGTGGGATCTAGATCCAGATTTTCCAGAGCTTTCTAAAACAGCCTGAGACATGCAAACAAACTGTCTGCTGGCAAAGAATGTCTGAGTGTCTGTTTGTTACACTGAAAAGCAGGAAAACGGAAAACAAAATCCTGCCATGGAGACAGACTGGAAAATAGAAAAGCAACTTAATTGTTGTGAGTAGATTATGTTTACCCCCCTCATTACTGAGCTTTAACTTTAACAGCAGAAAACTGTACCTTTTGCCAAGTGCTGACTTCAGTGCTGAGCTCAGATGAGATTAACATGACTGTGTAGGTAGGGATAAACTTTTCTGCTCTGCTGTATTATTACACATTAGCTCTGACAGCTGCTAAATGACACAATGTGGACTCTAGTGTGGACATTCACATGTGGAGAGATACAGATCTACTAAAGGGGGGCACTGCAGAGATTACAGGACAGCAATGACGATGAAGAGTTACAGACATCACACTCATCCAACCAGAAAATATAAAACAACAAAAACAAACTGTCACCATTTTAGCAATTGTAGCTACTAGCACCATCTCCACCATCAGATTTGGGTCAATACGAGATAGCTTGTTTGTGTATCTATAGGCAAAAATTAGGAATAGTTATAAAAATATCCACTTCAACCCGTCCTACTGTTTTTGGAACCCTTCCACTGGGTCCCACCTTACCGATTTGACCCTAAAGGGTGGAGCTCTGCAGGCCTACAATACTTGTATCACAGAACCAGGGCCCATAAAACTCTGCATAGAATCTCTATTAAAGTTGTACTGATGCAAAAAAAAAAGGAAAGTGGTTTTGATTGGTTTTGATAAAAGCGATTGTCGATTTGATGCAGGCGAAACTCCAATTGCTAGTGAAACGGCCCGTCCACCTCAGCCACACACCAGAGCAGGAATCACAACAGTAGCTCGGTTATCATGAATCCAATCAGGAAGAGATCCTCCACATGAAGAAGCGACAAACATATGACCTTCCACTTGCCCCAGGCGTCCATCCTGCTAATGTCCTATGAGACATGCAGGCTCTCCACGGCACGTTTTTCAGGTAGAAAAGATTTAATCACTTTCATTAAGAGGTCAGCTGACCTGATCCGTGGTTTTGGATTTGGAAAGGAATGCAGAAAGAAGCTCAGATAGACCGACAGAGACAAGAGAAGTCTATGTGAAATGAATCACGGTGAAGAAATCTTTTTAAGTACTTGAAAAATGTAAACTGATTTTAAGGAATTACAAAAAGTCAATGATGTAAAAAAAAGCCTTAAAAAGCACTGAATTATAATCTAATCAAATTGTAATTATGAACTACCAATATGTATGATGGTACACTCCTACAAGCAATGCCTAATTTGTAAAGCCAAATCTTCAGTGAAAAGCCATAATCAAAGGTGGGGCTCATTTGATGGGCACCTTATGCAGCCAGTCACATGTAAGGACAGGCTGGGATCTGCAAAATGGAAAGGAGACTGAGTTTAGCTGCACAGACTGTCAATGTACAATTATTACTTTTACTGTATCTGAAGTAATACAGCGTTCCGACTTTGATCTTTTTCTGTTGGATTTGTTTGACGCGGTTCAGTGTTTTTTTTAACTTTGATAAAAATCTTAAACACCTTTTTTATAACAAAACAAAAAAACCTACAAGACGGTTATGAGAACTAGACTGCTTACCAACCCACAAACCATTGGAAATTCTTCAGGTAGGCTAAAATAGCAGCTCTGGGTTATCCTAAATGAAGAGCTATTTGGGAGCTTTTAGTCTTCAAATCTTCAAAAATAGCATAATTTTTCTTCTTTGCGGTCTAGTTCAGCTTCAGTGTGACCTGCAAATGGATGCAGATAGTTAAGGGTCCGTGGTTCTGGTTGGGAAAGTTACTTTGTAACAATTGTACTTTACAATGTAAAGCACTTTGAGCTGCCCTGTACATGAAAGGTGCTAAATAAATAAACTTGCCTTGTCTTGTATGACCTACTCCAAACAGCATGATTTATATTATAAGAGCTTTGGTTTAAATTTGGGACATTAGGCTTATTACCACATAGAGACAAAGATTAAATGTTTTCAGCCAGCTTCTCCTAGACATAGAAGCAAACACTAAACTGAGTTTGTCAGCAAATTTCTTATTCCAGACCAAATGCACAACAATGAAAAAGTGTTTCTTTGAGATGTGTGTGCACCATTTTCCTGAGATATTCTGTCAGAGCAGTAAAATTGGACAATAAAAGCAAAGCCGAGGTCGCATTGAAATATTTCCTGTCTATGTGTGCTTTCTATCTCACACATCCTTTCTCTCTCATTTTCTCACCATTTATTCCCCAAAGGCTGAATATTGGAGAAGTCTTTAATCATCTTCACTGCCCACTCTATAATCCCTGCTAAGAGAGTAATCCATGATGTGCCACTATGGAGACCAACCCCACTGAGTCAATGGGAGGGTAAAAACAAAAGAAGAGAGAAAGTCAGCTCCAATATATATATATATATATATATATATATATATATATATATATATATATATATATACATATAGATG
>JBAMHV010000023.1:19922017-19935173 GCA_037177535.1 Pseudomugil gertrudae
GGTAAAAACAAAAGAAGAGAGAAAGTCAGCTCCAATATATATATATCTATATATATATATATATATATATATATATATATATATATATAAATATAGATGTGGGGAGATAATTGGGCTCAGGTGGGACGGAAATGAATTGTAATGAAAGGTAATTGAATTTTGAAGGAAGGGTAATACTTCATGTAATGTTTAATCTTGATAAAAAGACCAGTGAATTGTTATCTTACTACATTTACTAACAGGAAATAGGAAAATAACTTCATGTAAACAACCAGAGAACTCATTAAAATTTGGAGCATTACCTTCTTTTTTGTGCAGTTGTTATTCTGGTCGGTATGAAATTGAGGAATAAATAAATACAGATACTGGAGTTTTGGTGGTCAGTAGCCTAACTTCACATAGATACTGCAAGAACAGATTTCCTGTCAGATTAAAACTGTTTGTCGACCAACACTTTTTGTCGCCCACTGTGTGTCAGTGTGTTATGATGGCTGTTTAGTGTACGACAGAGGTTTTTATGTGTGTAAAAACAGCTCCCATCATTAATATGCAGTAAAATGAAGCTCTGGCCAAGTTTATGTTTTTAATTTATTTTTAACATCTCTAAAAACTTGGGGTTTTTTTATTACTAAATGCCTGGTTTAAACTATAAACAAATAAATACTGGAGTTGAACACAGTCAGTAAATGGAGGAATTACAGGAGATAGCAAAGTATGAAGTATGCTGGGAAATACATAGGGCAGCAGCTGACATGGTTTTTCCAGCACTGTTGTCTTACAATATTCGATGCAATCTTATGGTTTCCCTTATCGAGGCTATTTGATGAATTGGCTCATATAAGATGTGAAGCACCCTGAGATGACACTGTCATGAAGTGGCGCTATATAAATAAAGTTGAATTGAATTGAATTACAAACCTCTAATATCAAACATATATGTCATTGTGTTACAAGACATGTACCTCCCTAGTATTAGGGTCCCTGGGGATGAGTAAGCATGGAGGAGATGTGTGGACCCAAGGCAGGCAGGAGGCAGAAGCAGAAGGATGCAGACGAGGTTCTTTATTATAAAGAAAACCAGCAAGGGAGACAAGACATCCAACTAACTAATAACTAATGAACCGCAGGGAAGAAACAGAAACTGGGAATATATATACACACTGACAAACAAAAGACACAGGTGGAGTGAATGATCTAAATGAAACCAGGTGAAACCAATAAACGGGAACACAAGAAAGCTAAACTGAACACGACAGACAAAACAGGAAATACCAAAATAAGACCAGAACCCAAAAAAAAACAAACTATGACACCTAGTTTTTGCACCATTCTAGCTCTAATGGAAATTCATCTTGTATCTGTTTATCTTTCATTGATTTATGATTTACTACATATGTTTGATGGAACCTAGGACTGTCACAATAAGCAATAAGCCTTTTTATTGCATGATAAGAAAAAGTGAGTGTAGTGTAAGATTTAACAAAGACAACTGGTTTCTTTATGATGCATCATCATGAAAGAGACCAATTCAGAGGGAGCGGTGCCTTTGCCTTCAGTGTTTTACAAATTTGTAGTCCAAGTTCATGAGTACTAGCAAGCCCAGAGCAAGGCTAGGTAACTTGAGATTGGGAAAAAAATAATTCTTTACAACAATAATAATAATTCTTCTTACGAGCGTGAATGGAGACAGCTTACTCTCAGAGCCTTAGGTTCATTGTACATAGAAACACAGACATTACCCTGATACCTGAAACTATGGATGAGTGTAAACTAGTCGTGCGGACTAGTTTAAGCTAAATGTGCTTTATAAATTAATGTTTGTTGATCTTTGAATGAGTGAACTTAGTACTATTATGGTATTTTTATTATATTGTTTAAAAATGGTCTCAAAATGACAACATTAGTTGCTCAGTACAATATTATCGTTTATCACAATAATTTCTAAAACAATTATTCGCATGGCAATCGCATGACAGGCCTAATGGGACCATGTCGGAGGGATCATGCATCAAGTTCTGTTGCAGCTTTTCTGATCTCATGCGGTACTGAAATATATGCAGGAAAATTGGGGTCAGATGGTTTTCCTGCATGAAAGCACCATTTGCTTTGTGGATGCCTGGGGAAATCGTGAAGCTGTTATTGTTATGTTTGCTTTGCTACTTTAACTGTGTGTGATGGGAACCTGGAGGACAACATATTGTAGCAGAGGTCTGAACAGTTAACAATCCAAAGGATGAAACAACATAAATTATATTAATGTTCTCAGCATGAAGAGATTCCACAAGTCTGTGTGAGTCAGTTGGGGGGAGGACGAATACATTTCTTCTAAAATATCATCTTTATTTTGCTCTTTTATTGTGAAAACCAACATTCATTGTTTTATATACTTTATGTCTCTGTTTATCAGAGATTGTATTTATTGATTTATTGTTTTGTGTTTTATCTGTAGGTGAATAAAACGTATTCATATTATTATTCAAAACCTATAAGACCATAGCATCTGATTGATATGCTGGTGGTTGTAGCTCAGGGGAAGAGCAGTGATCATCCAACCGGAATCGACTCCAGGCTTCCCCTGACTACACATCTAAGTGTTTGAGCAAGACATTGAACCCTGCATTGCCCCTGATGTGCCTATCGGGGTATGAGTATCTGTGAGTGTGTGTGAATGGGTGACATGTAATGACATGTAGTGTAAAGAAATGTAAGTGGTCAGCATGACTGTAACAAGCACTACATGAGAATCTATTTATTTATACATGTATCAGAATGATCTTTAGAAGAGGAGGGCTGAAAGCTGAACCGTATGTCGAGCTCTCATTTGCACTTCTGAAGCTCCGCATGTCAAACTACAGACTGCTAGATTTCCTGAAGTTTGTTGAGTTACTTCAAAACATTGGTTTCAATTAACTGCCCCACTTTTCATAATTTCTTTTTAAAAAACTGTTTTAATTCCTTTTATACCCCGGCCAGACTGTAAAGTACTCTTAATGAATGTCTAAGTTTTTGTATTATTGCACCGGTGTGCTTTATTCACGAAGTCTGAACCTGAAATAAAAGGGTTACTATATATAATTCAGCTGAAAAAAAATCTGATTCCTTATTTCAATTTAAGTGAAAAATCACATTTTCTGACATTTTCATTGCCAGATTGATATGTGAGACACTATTGAGCTTTTATTCTGCCCACGAGGCTCATTAGCTGCTGAAATTAAATAGACACCTGCTTGCAGAGCTCTTTATTATTTTAATCAGTAACAAAACTCAGCTCTGAAGTCAGAGGATCGATTCAGAATCGATCCACAATTCAAAAGTGGATGTCCTCCTCTTTGCTCCTTTTTCCTTCTGTAAAAATCGTTCCTGTGGATCAATGAGGAGCAGATTGTTTTGGATGTCTGTCTCATTACTCAGCTGGTTAGAGATCCATGCAGACGGAAATGCCTCGCGTCAACGCTAATGTCTTTCAATCTCACTTCTGGTTTTGAATCGTCTCAATGAAAAGAATTTTAAAAAACGATTGGATGATTTATAGGAAACTATTCTCCTATATTAATGTGACCAAACCATGCGAGTAAACCATCAATATTTAAGCAGTTATTAATAGTTTAGAGCAGGTTTTATCAGGGAGAAGGAACAAACCATTAAAGATATAGTCTGATTTGTTTTCTGGTGTTTTGCAGTGTAAATCCTCCTTATGCTTGAACCAGAATACAGAAACACAGATGAATGGACAGTTTCCTCCCTGCCCTGCTTCGGTTACTAGCATAATTTTGTTAAAGGGCTTAGCCAGCGGTCACTTGATGCAAAAAACAGTGCAATACCAACAGAAATCACAGGGGCAGTGTTGAGTTGTATATATAATACAACCAGCCAAAGAAACAAGCCAGAGAAGAAGAGGAACACAAAGAAGACGCAGTGGAAGACGTTGAGGAGGGTAAATTGTGTTTCAGTTTAGGGTCCACACTCTTTATAGAGCCTGAGCTACATAGTTTACAGAGTGGCTTACCTAGTTCTAGCCTTGGCCCATTACCTTTAGTGAAATAAGACTTCCTAGCCATACCATGGTACTCCAGCCATTTTCCTCAATTTAATTTAGATTTTGAAACCCAAATGCGCCCAGAATTGCACTTTTAGTTCAGTTTATTTACCATCTACATACGTCAGGGGAAATGAATGAATCGTTACTGGTGACATTTCCTGTTGGAACTCTCAATATTTCTGACACCACACATGATGGACTGGCGACCTGTCCAGGTGTACCCAATCACCTGCTAATTGCTAGGATAGGCTTCAGCCTACAGCAGCTCTAAACTGGACTAAGTGGTACAAAAAGCAGATAGATAAAGGACTTATCGTCATTCAAATAACGTCTTTTTCAAAGATAACCCTGCATATTTCAACAAATCCCATTCTGCAGTGCAGACCTGTCTACCACTGACAATGTGGGGTGCATTGTAAAGTGCAAAACATGATAACCCAGACCCAAGATCAGGGAGGGATTGAAGTCCAGATGATATCATACAGGGGTAGACATGATCATGTGTCAGCTTTTTGGGGAATATTTGTAGCTATCACATTCAAAATGAGTGAATATTTGCAGAAAACAATAAGCTTTATCACTTTGAACATCAAATGTTGTGTCTATATTGTGTAATTAATATTCAATTCTGGTTTAAAATGGTTAACTTATTTAGAATAATTACATTCTGTTTTTATTTATGTCACATCAATTCTCAGCTTAAAATTGTAATTAATGATTTTTAATATTATTTCCAGAACAATCATCTGCTGTTGTCACCTGATCCTAAATGAATTGTACAAAACAGACTTTAAAACAGCAAACATTTGATCAAATATACACAAGTAATTAAACCTTCTGCTCTGGTTTCTTCAATAACAAAAACAACCTCAAACCTTGTTAGGCCTTGTTATGTAACCGTGTATGGGCTTATAACTGCACTCCAGGCTGTTGCAAATCGTTTCACATGTGAACATTTTACACATGACTGTTAAATGCCGGGCTTTGTTAGCTCGGATCACATTCTGCCGAAGCCTTTGATGTCGGATGACTGTGTTTCTTTTTGATCAAAAATAGGACTCTGAAGTTAAACTGCATTTGGCTTGTAGTCTCAGAACAACTCATTTCATCCATGCTTATCATGTGTGCTGCCGGCAAAGCGCAGCTGCTGTGTGTGTGTGTGTGTTTGTGTGAGGGTCACCGGATGTTTCCACTGCATTTGTGCCTATGTGTGCAGCTGAATGGCAGCTGGCTGGTGGAGGGGGGAGTGCTTCAGCTGGGGATACTCATACATGTGCAGGGGCACATACAGAAGTGCTGTGTGGCTGTTAAATGCTGCAGAGTCAGAGGCGATGATGTGGCTGGATGAGGCGTGAAAAGAGGTCTTCATATGTCTCCTCCTGTTTAGCATTGGATTTAAACACATGCAGTCCGATTCCTCTGAGAAACCACAAACAAATGTGAAGCTTTTATGTAAGTTGTAAAGAGGTGACACATCATCTGTTATTAAAGGTGTGTGTGTGTGTGTGTATGTTTAAAACTCTACATGTGAACTTAGTGTTTATTGGAGCAGGTGTATGAGGTAGAAGGTGCAGATGAGTACCTGCAGTATCACTCAGGTCATATCATTTTTTTATTCACTGTTTTAGTTTATCTTCCATTTTCTCACAGAAAAAACACACATAGACTTCATATGTGGTTCCCATAAATGCGCACACCTGAAATGTGCATGTGCAAAGGTGTGATTTTGGAAAGATTCATGTGATCCACACGTGAAGAACATGGTACTCAAATGTGGAATACACAAGGTTCACATGTGTCAATCACATGTGACTCACGAGGTCTTCAAAAGGGATTTTCATGGGAATAGTGTGTGATTTATATTTGGTTTCATGGTCTTCACATGCATCTACCACATGTATTCACATATGAAACACATATGCTCTGAAAACACATGTTTCCACATGTGTGCATGTGCAGCACATGTTGGCTTGTCTAAAAGAAATACTGATTTCTGCCCATCAGCACCTTGTTTTGCTGCGTTTGTTTTCATCTGGATGTGATCCTAATTCTAAATAGGGCATGTTTATGAATACAGTCATTTTCACACCCTTCCCAGTTACATTATCACATCTGTCTCTGTGGCTTTGTCACGCCACCGGGAAGCTAGCGTTATAAAGACTGCATTTGTGTGTGTGTGTGTGTGTGTGTGTGTGTGTGTTTAAGTGCTTATTGCTGAAGCACTTCTCCCTCCACCTGCCAGCTGCCACTATCAGTTCATCGCATACACACACATGCAAGGAGGTGGAAACATACGCTGACTTCCACACATAAAGCAGTAGCGTTCTCCAGGGCAGCACACATGATATGCATGGGTTGAAATGTGGTGTTCTGGGAGTACAAGTCAGATATAGTTTAATCTCAAGTTCAGAATTCTATTAATATCTAGATGAATCACAGTGATGCAAAAAATTCAGATATCAGCAGTTCTGATGGGATCTTTAAAACTAATATTTAGGACAAATATAGCTATTTAAGGATATATTTATGGTAGAAATGGTTGAAAATCCAAAGCTGTTTTTATTACAGGAAAACCTGACAATGGTGCCCTGCCCTGTTCATGGACTGTAGGACTTTACATTGTAGAGTTTACATCTCATTCAACGATAGATGCACTCTAAAACAAACAAGAAAACAAAAGTTAAAAACCGTTTGTGAACTTTACAAAATAAGGCTTTTCAGAGTAAGAGTTGTGGTGATGTGTGGAGGTTAATGAAGAGTAATCTGATAGATATACAGGTCCACTCCCGGCTTTGAGCTGAAACTGCTCATGTTGTAAAGTATTTCTGAAAAATTCATTCAACTTAAAAAGAAACTCCATCTTACCAAACAAACCTTGTTTTCTATCATTCCTGCATGGTGTTCATGTAAATGTTTGGTGAAACCAGATGGAAGAAAACCAACACAAACTGTTGTCTATTAATGATATAACTTTTAATCCAGTCCAGAACTTTTCCTCTTATGCCACATCTCTTGTTTGTTGGGTAAAATCTCTGTGTCAAACCTCTGAAAATCCCCAACTGCATACTGCTAATTCTCTATTCTTTTGTTATTTTTGCAAAGCAATAAATATTTCCATTCAAATCTAATCAATCTTTATTAACAGACAACATAGCAATGACCGATCCCTTATATTCAATGACATGCAGGCTTATACACCCACCACAGCCAACCTACACCCCCACCCCCAACAGTACTCCCTGACTCTGTCTTTGAACTGAAACTTTTTTTATAGTGTCTAAAAAAGAAATAAAAACTACAAACATCTGGCTCGGCACTGATGCTGATGTGTTGATGCGACGTTGATCTTTTCCATCTCAATCCATATCAGCTATGAGTTAGTATCACTTAGAAGTTTACATTTGTGTTTGGATTTGCCCAATCTTTGTGCAAAACATTTTACAGTGTTTTAGAGAATTGTAGCAGGACTGAGACAGATGTATCGTTTGTAAAGTGATGTTTGTCCCCAGTTTATACAGCAGTGTAACTTTATTTCATAAGGTAATGGTAATTAGGAAAAGATAAGGTCCAGGTGTATGATAAAGGTTTTGAAAGGCTGTGTATAAGTTTTTCACAGTATTCATATCAGTATAATTGTATTCTGTTGATGTTTTGCTGTTTTCTGTATTGTTTTCATTAAATTAGCCAGAAAAGTTGCACGCTGGAAATAATTTTTTATAACCCTCCTCAATGTGCCATTTATTGTTAATTTTATCCTTTAATGTTATTTTTGTTATTATGTAGTATTTTATTACAGTATTTTCTTATTATGTAGTGTTTTATTGTAGTAATTATGTTATTATGTAGTGTTTTATTATAGTATTATTTCTTGCAAATTCTTATATTAGTTAACATATTTATATATTTTTGTAATTATTTTCTGCCTCTTTTGTTCTTTGTTTTATCTCTGAAAAGTAAATGTTCTTGTTGCCGGCATTTTGTAAAACTTAAGTTCAGTTTTTATTCTATCTACCGGGTAATAACATTTTTTTTTCTCAAAAGTGAACCCCAAACATTGTGTAAAGCATCACTATATTCCATAATAGCTACAAATAAAAAAAAAACAAAAACCAAAGTGGGTCATTCACAGAGCAGCTTTGCTTTGGGCATCTAGAGGGCTAGCAGTGGCCCTGCACTCAAAATCCCTTATATATTATTTTATCTTTAATATTTTATCTTTGAAACATCTTAGTTAGTTAACCAACTTCATAAATCCAAGTTTTCTTAAAGTCTGATGTCACTTTATGCTAATGTGCATACACGTTATAGCCTGGACATATTTCACAGAAAGCTATTAAAACCTTTTATCTTATTCCAACTCTGCCCTGTACTTAAGAGACAAGACAACACCATGCAGTTGTTAAGAAATAACGGAAAAAAGATAGTTGATGTGTGCCAAAGTGGTTGCTGCTCATCACAATGTCAGTGCGACAGAGGAATAAGTCCTACTTTAATAGATTTGAGGGGCTAGACAGAGAGATAACTCAATGTCTTCAAAAGCACACTTTCTTTCCACTTTGACTGAATATTGAAGCATGAATTTGAAGTAAATTACTTTTTCATGGCCATGGAGACAGCGACGTCCTTCATACTGAGGTAACTACTATCTAAATAAGTAAGGCACACCACAGCAGCAGAATGAAGAATATACTGTCAGACAAGTGCAAGTTATTTTATCTTTTCTGACAAGCCAAAGTTTGTTCCTTTGCACGTATATATGCAGCAGAGTGGTGTTGCTTTACATCACACCTGTTTGTCATTGTAGATTCAACATTGTTGTTTGATACTGGCCCCATAATTCAGCCTCTGAGTGTACATGCCTAATAGCAGCAATCATTAAAGACATCCTAAAGTTATTGCCTCGATACAACTATCACCCAACTATCTCCTCTGGGCCTGCAGTCAGCTCGGCTCAATTGCTGCAATCGATTAGCCCCTACTTGCTAAAAAGCTCAGCATGCCACTGTGTATTGATTGAGCATTAGCATGATCGTTACGTGATATTGACCCAGACTATCCCGGTGTAATACATGGATTAGTGGCCAGCTGCCGTGGGGTATGAGAAATACAACATGACTGGCATGTTTATGTCTCAGTTGACCAACAGTTTCATAGTATCAGTAATCCATGAGAGTGAAGATACATCATTCATTAAATACATCGCTGTTGCTACTGGTTTATACATACACACCAGCCTGGTCTCTGCTTAGCTTCTGGGAAAGTTTGATGTATCCTGATATTTCTGCATTAAACTAACCAAACCCACCAGGCCGAGCTCATTCATGTGCCTGTTGTTTCCTCTAAAAGAGACCATTAAATCTAAGCCGGGATCCAGGTAGAAGCAGGGCTAGATAATATAACAAGAATATTATCATTACAATATTACCTATATTTACAAAGCTATGCCTTCACCATACCTGTGTGTACAGTCATATAAGTTTTAGATATAATCTATAGATGTATCCATGTATTTATATTTCACATCATTACCTCAGCAACATGATGCCTTCATGGTTTCTGTCTCCCATCTGTGTCAGCTGCCTTCATTCAGTACAAGAACATTAATAATTGGTATTTTCTTAGCTGACATTGATGCATTTTTATTTGTCTGTGCTGAGTAATTAACTTCTTATTCTATTAAGTAATCTGTAAAAAAATGTGTAATAATTAAACAATTTAGATTGTAGATCATCCAGGCTGAGGCAGAAGTGTTGCTTTAGCACTCGGAGGTGAGAGAGCCAGAAATGTGGAATCAGGATGATGATGATGAGTCACCAGTCAGGCTGTTTGACTAGCTGATGTTCACGTTACCATTTTAATCCGCTGCATGCCATGCTAACGATCAAAGCAATAGACGGAGAACTCCGATCCACCAGACTGGTGAAAGAGGAGCAAAACCACTGAAGAGTATGCAAACACATCAAGATAGTTTGAGGGACTTGATTGCACTGGATATTTGGAAAAATGTCGCCCTTTAGTTTGGTTTGCTTTCACATTATGAACCAAACCACCTGGCCAGAGACACACAATCAGATAAACTGCTTACTGAGGAGCAGGATAGGCAGCTAGCAATGTCTCCTACAGCTCTTTGGTTCACTGGAAAGTCTGTTTGCTTTCACACCGCAACCAAATTGCACCCGAGTTCTTTTGGACCGGAGATGGTTAGATCTGCAGCAGTGTTCCAAATAAACTATGCAGTGGGCTCATGGAAGCAGAGTACGGTTCATGTGAAGCAGAACAGGCAGTATGTAGGTGCCCTCATACTCATTCTTGTAAATCTTGATTGTTACCTTTGTGTGTGTTAGGCTAAAGCACTCAGCGTTTAATTAATTTGCCAGTATGTCCTTACCGAGCAGCTCAGTCAAAGATTTTGTGTAAAACTTCATCATTTCGCTTTTC
Source organism: Pseudomugil gertrudae (assembly GCA_037177535.1). Classification (NCBI taxonomy): domain Eukaryota; kingdom Metazoa; phylum Chordata; class Actinopteri; order Atheriniformes; family Pseudomugilidae; genus Pseudomugil; species Pseudomugil gertrudae. The sequence goes on from JBAMHV010000023.1 coordinate 19,932,495, forward strand.
TCAGTTATAAGATTAATATTGGGACAATAACATTATGCAAAAACACCAATCACTCTGACTAACAACAATTATCCTTGTTACGTGTGTGTGTGTGTGTGTGTGTGTGCGTTGGTGTGTGTGTGTGTGGGTGTGTGTGTGTGTGTGTGTGTGTGTGTGTGTGTGTAGTCATAAGAAGGAATGTGTGTGAAATGAAACACGGTGGACTGTATGTCAGGCTGCTGTTTCATCTTTTTGATATGTGTTTTTGATTATTGCTGCTCTGTATTATGACAGGGCACAGCTTGAATTTGAGCTTTACGTGTCGTACACCGACATGTGACGGCGGCGTTATCTCTGATCTACTGGAACAATCTGTAGAGCTGCATTTTTCACCAGCTCTTTTGTTCAGATGATACATTTTTGTGATAAAATTCGGTTTGAGTTCTTTTTATTTGATTATATTACTGGTAGAAATAAAAGCCTCTGACCTATTTCAAGTTAGGCTGCACCAGATTACTGTGCCATCAGTCTGTGCAGTTATTTAAGGCCCACCTACACATCTCTATAAATCCAGCTTGTTATTATATCCCAGTGCGACTGCGGGGGTGTTCATGTAATAACTAGAAATAAAGAGCTGCTATGTGGAAATCCAGGAATTCATTTGGGTGATTGTTTCTATCTTGCTGACCATTTTTTAGTTCAGCCCAGATTCTGGCATTGTATTACTCGCATTGTCTTGGCTGCAGCATAATGTCCCAGGTAGCTGGGAGGACCAGTCCATGAGAGACTCTGTTGAAAAGGAATAAATAATCAGAGGTTGGCAAAGAGGAAAATGGAGGCAGTGTTAAAATAATACAATAAGAAGGCTTTCTGTCATTGTTTCATAACAAAAAGATAAAAATCTGTTACTGTTTGGTATTCAGGACTCGATTTGTTTTATCAAACCTCTCAGCATCCTCATTATGAACTGCATCTGGTGTCTTAAGCCCTCCACTGTGTCTACACTGTATGCCCTTCATATAGAATGACAGTAACATTCCCAAGTGCAGCTGGCAAATAGGCTCATAGCATCAAATAAATAACTGCTAATAAAAGTTTCTGCTCTGTTCAGACTGGTTGCTTTGGATACAGATTCAACATAACAGGGTTTGCACGTCCTGTTTGGTTTGATTGTTTCAGTTGACCATTATTTGGAGATGTGTAAATGTTGTTTTACCAACCTTGGTGTGCCCGTTTTTTTTAACTTGTCCAGCAATGTGATAGCAGAATGATGGTCTGGCTGCTGTGTTGAGCTAAAAAGATGCTTTTCCATTATGAATGTAATGTAATGTAAGACCCTCTGTGTAATTGAACTTATAAAAAATAGGTCTATTGGTGAATTTACATATTAATGCTGGACGTGATAAGGGAGAGTGGGGGAAAAGAAAGGTGAGTGTAAAAAAGTTAAGCAAAATAAACAGGAGACAGAATACACCTGATAGAAGGCAACAGCATGCTAACCAGCTGCTATGCCTGTAAGGAGACAAAAGCCACCTGTAGCATCCGCAAAAAAAACAAAGCTGACAACCTTTAGGAATTCCCTTAGAAGGACAAGCTGGAAAAACAACAACAAAAAAGCAGCACAGCGAAATAAAATGAACATAAGTGCAGCTGTTGGTTATTAAACTCACAGGACCACACAGGAACTGGATGTATAAGTTAGCTCATAGAGGAGCAAATTACCAGGAATCAATAGTGACCAGTGGGCCTCCAGGAGACCAGCCGCCACAAACAAGTCTGTCTGAAACACTTTTAAGCCAAGAATTATGACTTTCAGAATAATGTTGAATAATTTTTGTTCAGGAAGCGACAGTTTCTGCCATTTCTTCTGCCTGTCCAGTAAGCGACAGTGTTCCTTGACATTGAAGCTTCAGTCTTACAATATAAGAATGACAAGTTGACATTTGTTGGTGTTTCATTCCTGTGTAGTTTGTCTCTGAGGAGGACGGATGAGTCCATACACATCCTGGGAAAAACTGCATAACAGATGTTCACACGTGTTTTTCTCCCTTTTTCCCACCCTGACTATTATTTCTAGTGTTTTTAGTGTATACGGTCATATTTCAGGTGCAGTGACCCTTCAAAACCTGTTTTGTTGAGCACAATTCAACAAAAGGGTGATTCAGAGTGCTTTACAGAAATATTAAAACAATAAAAAAAAAGGGAAAGGAAATAACATTAGGTAAAAAATATTAAAATCAGGAATATGTCCATTTTAAAGAAACAATGGCAGATTTCAACTTCAAATAAAAACTACAGAAATGCAACAGAGCTCTGAGTGTCTGATGTTTTAGAAAGACTGTAAAGACACTGTTAGAGTAAATAAGCCAACTAAAGACGAAAGCATGGACCGGTTTATCAGGTCCTGCTGGGACATCAGAGCTTTTACATTCACATATTCTTAAGGTATAACAGTAAGCTCATTTCTTATTGCCTTAATGTGTTTTTCAAAGTTTAGATCGGAGTCCATTGCTCCACCAGGATTTCTGTCCTGGTTGGTGGTGTTTAGGTGAATAAAATGAAGCTATGTGATGACCTCTTTTTGGTTCCAACAACAGTCACAAGAAACAAGAAATTTATGCACAAAAATACCTTCAAATATGAATCTAGCCAGTATTACAGTATTATTAAAACCAGGAAAAGATCCCACACTCCCATCCA
>JBAMHV010000023.1:19954693-19975372 GCA_037177535.1 Pseudomugil gertrudae
TGAATATATGTTGCTGCCATCAGATTCCAAAGGGGTCTGGCTGCAGACCTCCACTGTGGGGACGGTCCCGGTGCACCCCACTCTCAGACCACCTCCACCGTCAGGTCGGACGAAACAACATCATTTTAAAATAAGTTGCATAATAGAACAGCACAGAATATTTTCTAAATAAAATGCACAAAGTCTACCATTGGTGTTTTCTAACCTCAGTGTTCCCTTCTGGATCCTGTTTTAAATAACATTAAAAGCATCGATTATATGATTTTTCTACATATAATGCACGGACAAATCAGCAGACTGAATGTTTAACCCACTGTTTCACTGACTGGATCACACTATAAATAAAATCTATCACCCCATGTCGTGGTTTGGACACCTGGTGTTTTTTTTGGTTGCCTGTTCTGCTTTGTTTTCCGTTCATTGATTTCACCTGTGTTTAATTTTGATTGTGTTCATCTGGTCCTTGTTTAGTTCATTTAGTATTTAAGTCTTTGAGTTTTCAGTTGTCTTTAGCTTTAGATGTAATAGTCTTTATTTAGCTTTAGTATTCTGTAGTGGTCATTAGTTCTCTGTAGTTAAGTCCTTAGTCATAGTTTGTTGTTCATGAATAAATAGTTTTTATCTGCAGCATCATGAAAGCAAAAATTCATGATCTATTGAGAATGCAGTGAGATTGTGATCATTGTATTCTGTTTCTTTCAAATTGTGTCCAAACTATGTGAGGTTGGAGATAAAAATTTCATTTAATCCAACCAAAATCACTGCCTTCAGCTGAAAGCCTGTAAAAACAGCCTCTACATCAGTATTTTCAGATGGTTTTGTGTCCTCAGAGAAACGCCTGAGTGCAATAAAACAGCATCAAAGCCAGCATGAGCTGCAGTGAGATAATACAACCGGAATCATCAGGACATGATCCGTCCCTTTGAGGGAGCCGCCTTCACTGTGCAAAATGGAATATTACTCTTTAACCTGGTTTTACAGCAAATACTTTGTATCACTGCTGACTTTTATGTTGCTGTTTCTTTCAGCATTATTCAGATAGAACAAAGTCATCACAGGCTACATGAAACTGAGCAGCTCGGTAAGCTGGCTGTGGGTGTCGTGTTGTGTTGTCGAGAGCAGCTAAGGAATAGGAATGTGTTTTTTATTGGATCAATGGTTGTTAAACTGGGGAGTCCAACAAAAAGACTTGTGCAGGATTAGGAAAATTCCACAGACAAACTAACTGGTCTATAATCTGGACCACTTAGTGGTTGTAATGCAACAGTTTAGTCAACTTCCAACATGAAGAATAAAATGCTCTGTGGGAAGATCAGAAATCAGGACCAAGCTCAACTTTATGATTTTATTAAAGGCTGGATTCAATATAACTTGCTTCATATTATTTCTCTGAAATGTTGCTGTGAACAGCCACATTATATTGAGCTGAGATTGCACTGCAAAAGAAAAAAACACAAAAAACTGAACCACACACAAACACACACATATATATTTATAGATAAAGAGTTTTTGAGACAGGCTGCTTGTAGCAAGATGTGATCAATGTGTGAAGAGACTCATCCTTTTAAAACACTTTGGTGAAATTGTGAACAATCTGGAAATCATTCCCACACTGCTAATACACACTCAGTGGTTATGAGAAAACACGCTGCAGAGGTACGATGTGTTTGAGATTCACTCATCGTAAATTACACTGTATGTTCATGGCATCTCTAAGTCACTATTGGACTGTAATGGTGCTGGAAGACAGAGAAAGCTCTGTTTCAGGCTTGTTTGATTATTTGACTTTAACTATTATGCTGATTTGCAACAATAGGGTACAGAGAGTTCAGCATTTTCTAATGTGGGAAGTTATTAGCATAAAAGCAGAATAATCAGTATTACAGTGTAATGCTGAGACATGAGACGAGTTGGACAGCTCAGAGTGGTTTTGTTGATCGTCAAACAGCCGTGTTAATCAAGGCCCAGTGTGCGAGCAGCTCACAGCCCTCTGCTTATCTGACAGGCTGGATTTGTTTTTTGATGAATGGAGCACAAAAGCCTGTGATTTCCTGCAATGTATTCAGCATGCAGTATGGAAATATGAACAAGTCGCTTGTAATAATTACTTCACTTTTAGCAGAAGTGTCGAGACTCCAAGGAGTAATGGCAAAGCAGATTGGAATACAGTAGTATTGCTTTACTTGCAACCTTTCCACCACATTGACTTTGACTGGGAATCAGCAGCAGAAACATGACAGAACAAAGTAAGCAAGTTTTACTTAAGGGTGTGTTCATTTATTCTCTGAGTGTAACTGCCACCATCTGGCTAAACGGAGCTAAATGTGATCTTCTGGCCTCATCGCTGAGCTTTGAAATTTCACTTAGATTACGATGGATTTTTTATGTGTTCAACGTCTCCTCTTTAATTGTTTGTTCACCTTTTTGCATTAGAACAGCCCGACTCGCTCCACCCCCATCTTCTTGTGTGTTTGGCAGCTGTGAGTGCCCCTCGCTAGGGTTTATCGATCCAGATCAAAGAATGGCCAATTAGAAAAAAAGCACATTTTTTGTTCGACGTAGCTCTTGTAGCGGCCGTTCCACATTTCGGCTTCATACACAACACGATTACTCTCCTTGCCTCTGTAGTCCCAACCACACTTCACCACTCTCGCCTCCGAGCCAGCCTCCAGCCATTTACACTGACACAAGCACTCACACTCCACAAGACGCATCGGCTGGGGAAAGAATAAAAACTTTACATTCACATGAACGGGATTCTTTGATGTATGTTTTACAGTTTAAGATTTTATGGCTATTATACATGTGTCATGAGGGAGTTGGAGTACGTTTGGAAAAGGATTGTTTTCTAAAAGTACTGTCTATCATTACTCATGCTCTTTCATGTTCAGCACAAGTAATGATCCAAGTGTTTCCACAGATGGGATGGGCGAACACAGTCAGCCAGACTTTTAAAAGTTTGTAGTCTGCAGAAAATGCCGCTGTTATAACGGAGGCGAGATGCTATTTGTAAGCTTGCTGTTAAAGATGGTAACTTCACATAAATAGAACTTTATTCATATGCAAGATGGACTATTTCATAATCAGGAGAAAACTCCAACAGCAGATTAAAACACATGTGTGCAACAGATTTTTATGCTAAATGTTGGCTCATGCTGTGTTTTAGATTGTCCTGCTCGCTTGCTTTAATGAATGGCTGGGTTTTTAATTAAATTACAGTTGAGTTGCTTATGTAGCTCTCACATTTAAGTATTACTGCTCTGTCTGTAACAGGAAGGGTAGATTTGTCTGCATATGGAAAATAGTAGTGAACTATTACAGTATTGGTGTTTTTTATTAGAAGGTGTTCGTGATGCAAACATATAACTACATAGTTTCATTTATTATCTATGATCTTAATTATAATTACATCAATCTACTACTTTAATTCTGTATATTTTCAGCAAAACCAGAACAATTAACAGCAAAGAAGAAACTGTAAAGGTTTTGAGACATTTTTAGGGAGCCTTTTTATTATAATAGCATAGGCCATCTCCTGGAACATTTTATGGCTCTGCAAGATGAAGTTTGTGGCAGTTTCTCACAAACAAAATGTAAGCAAGATATAAAGTCCTAAGGAAAACAATTGCAAAACAATGTAGTTCCATGGAAAATAGACTGTAAGGAAGTCACTGTTAAATGGCAGACATGCAGAATCCTTCTGCTCCTATGTGCATGGGCTACTCTGTACCAGTGTTGGGCATTGTACTTTAAAAAAGTAATTAGTTATAGTTACAAATGAATTTTTCCAACAAGTAATTGAGTTAGTAATTCAGTTACCATACTGTAAAAGTAATTAGTTACCCAGCAAAATAACTGAAAATATTTTTCCAGTGTGCTATTACAAATAATACTTATGATGTCAAATGTGTCTATAGTAAGCAAATGAATAATAAAAACAAAACTAGATACAGTATTTTAAATGTGGTTTTATTTGAACTCAACACATTGCAGCCACCTGTGTGCGTAGAAATAAAATATCTGAAAAATAAGCATTGAAAATAAAATTTAACTTGTGTTTAAGTACAAAACCAATACACACAGATGTAAACTTGGTTCAAAAGAGAAAAGGCACATCTGGCCATAGCCTGCATCTAACCATAGCCTTGGGTTTGCGGCAGCTACAAATGTTTTGTTACTTTGTCTCTATTAGCCCTTACTGGTGTTGTCGAGTCTTTACACGCAAAACCCAGAAACACCAGTAAAGATGTCACTTTTGGCTAACAACTGAGAAGACATTTAACTTATTAGCTGCTAAATAAACAGTGCTCAGCAGCTAGTTGCTGCAGTGACAGTAACAAGCCTGAAGAGAGCTGCGAGTTTGACCCCAGCTGGTTATAGGCATGCAGATAAATCCTACAGATTAACTTTCCTCATTTGTATAAAGCTGTGTTATGATGCTTTTATTCCATGTTTTTGAATTAACTTTATCATTTAACCATCATGCTAGCGTGATCTGTGGATACATTATAATAGATCCAGCTTCTAGAACCGCATATTATTGTTCATTCTTCTAAAGCTCTTTATTACAAGCCAATAGGATGTGTTTACATTTTTTATCACTTATTGTGGTGGGAAAAGCAGATTTGCCTGATGAATTTCCACTATAAAAACAAAGAGGATGTTTTAAACTAGATGAAATTGTTTTGGCCTTTTCAGGGGTCTCGCCTCACCCCTGTCACCGGGGAACATAAAACACTCACTATTCTCTGCTCTTTTCCTTGCTGGCCACTCAATTCAACACACCTCTCTCCATCTGCTCACGGTACTTATCTCCTTTTTGCATCACTCTCTCTTCCTCTTTCTTTCCCCTTTCAAATCATTGATTTTTCAGAGTGTCCATAAAATATTTACAAAGTGTGGGCAGACTTCTTTCTCTGGGACTTTAGACGAGGGAGGGAGTGATAGTTTTGAAAGGCAGTGGTAAAAGAAAGGGAGGAACAGGGTAGGAGGGGAAGGAGAGAAAGAGGCAGATAAGGGCGTTAGAAGTCCACCCAAACTTGTGCCTTGAATATCAATGTTTCACCTTGAAACAGCTGATTATGAGTAAATAAACACAGATATAGTACTGATGAATATCACCTTTCCCTTGCATGGTGGGGTGTCATTTCCCAGAGTTTATTCTGAGCATTTCATCACTTTTCTTGTGGAACCTCTTTTTTTGTTAACGATTTCAGTCAACTTTATGTTTGAATATTTTCATCGACTTCCTGTTGCCTTCCTAAGAAACAGGAAGACCATTTGAATTAAAAGAGTGAACACAGAACAGAATAAGATAGTGAGATCAATAAGGACAATAAAAAAGTGAAAACAGAACAATGGAATAAAAACCAGTCATATCGGAACTGTCATTCATTCAGAATCAATAACTACTGTTCAGGATCTGTTAACCTGTCCACGGTGTACCCTGCATAGACGCCACATTGAGTTACGCTGACGTATTAAGTGATGTCAAATTCAAATGCATCAATAATCTGTTTTATGCACGCTCACAGACACCTCAAAAGGACCTAGTCATTTTAGTTAATGGAAGCCCATTACAACAAATACTCATAACATGTAATACAACACAGGTAGAGCAGCAGCAATGCAGGTTCTGCTCTGATACGGTCCCTGCTTGTTAAATGATTCATGTGTGTTTCAAATATGCTGGGTGTGTCTGATTAAAATTACATGTCTGAGAGTTTAAATTGGTATCAGACTTTCAGTCAAATAACAAACCTTATTCTTCATGAGTTAAGATGTCCTCCGGTCATCTGGAGAAATTCTACTATCAGATGGAGCTTAGGTCAGCAGGGTCTAACAAACCCTAGCTCGGGAATGTATCAGTTGTTTATTATACAATCAAGAGCCTTCAGTGAAACTGAACATAGTAAAGAAACTGAAATATGAGATTTCCCCAACATCCATCAGTTAGGAACATGAAACTTTTAGAGCTTGAGGAGAAGAACATGCCATAATTACAATTTGACAGGAAAACAAAGCATCTTAGTTGAATATTTTATCAATATTTTGCTGGTTATTGCAGCCGTAGACTGCACAAAACACAGAAATAGTTGCTAACTTTCTCTTGACTGTGGTCATTTATATAGCTGGACTTAAATGCAGAGACTCATCCAATATGGCGGCGGCGCAGGAACATGCTCCACCACTCTATGTATAAACATCTATGGTACCCTGCCTCTCGCCCGAAATGCTGCTGGAATAGGCTCCAGCTACCCGGGACCCTGAATTGGATAAGCAGTTAAAGAAAATGAATGAATAGATAGATGTTTGATCAGTAATTCTTCAGAGAACGTCAATAAATAGGGATCCTATAGGTTAGGGGTGTTTTCTTGTCCTACTTAGGGCCCCTTTTTGCCAACATAACATGGTTTAGCCATCACAGCCTGGTAAGTGTTATTGCTGGCCATGTCCATCCTTTTGGGCACAGTGTAGCATGAGGGGGGTGGTCTTGCCCCTCATTGTAAAGGTTTTCAATGTCTCCCTGCTCCAACACTCCAAATTCAAATGAATGAATCTCTGTGCAGAGCTTGATAAGCTCATGGATCCATTTGATTTGAATCAGGTGGGCTGAACCAGGAAACATGGAAACCTGCATGAGTCCAGCCCTTGAGGACCAGGGTCTCCACCCCTTGTGGAGCATCTTCTGATGGATACTTCCAGCAGGATAATGCACCATGTCAGCCTACATCATGATTCATTATGGACGTACAGCTGATAAATCAGCAGGAATTGTGTGATGCTCACATGCCAATAAGGAGCTAAAAATCAAAGGAATGTTTTTTAACACATGTGTGACACCAGGAATTAAGGCATTTCTGAAGGAAAACAGGATCCAACACGACTCTAGCAGAGTGGACGTGATGACAATAACATCGTAGCTTTTAGATAAATGTTTCACAGCTTCAGAAGATAAAGAGAAACTCATTTCTTCTCAGTAATCATAGAAGAGAAGGTTTAGCTTCAGATTTTTAAAAAAAAACAGTAGCACCAAAAATATTTCTAAGAAGGTTTAAACTTGTGTGACTCAGCCCGTAACGATGGATAGACCATGCAGCTTAACAGGAACAGAAGCCCTCATTCATCATGCATATTTCTGGTACCATCTCCTTGTGTACGGTTGTTGACAAATGTTGCTCCCATACATCAGCTCCTATAATAGATTTGACATATTTGTGCCGAGGCTTAGCAGCGTTATATATATTCCATCAAAATAGGTCTCAGTTTGCAGCTTTCGCTTGTTGATTTCAATGAGTGACTTTGCTGAATTTCTCTAATAACCAACATTAACCAGTGCATTGCTAGTTTCTTATTCCCGTTCCCAGATTTGTGATGTTTGTCTGAGATTTAGACTTTGGTGTGGTTGATCCGCTTCCAGCTGGACTTGGTTGAAAAGCAACAGAAACGGGATCAAAAATAAATCTCCTGATCTACATATACAACGTCAATATTCATGCCGGGTAATGTGGTAACCATGGAAACTCTCGTGCTGGCCTACACTTGAGTGTGGAGTTTGCTTTCCAAATTCACGGAGAGCTAAAAGGGGTTAAAACAGAGTGAAGTCTCCTCTTAATAAGCGACTAGATACACATTATATTCCAACAGCCTTGGCATCGGTTCACCTTCTTACTACAATAAAACTCATTAATGATGCAAGACTGCAGTGACTGACCTGGCAGGTCATGTGACTTAATGTTTTCTTTCTTCTTCATAAAGAGACATTACACAAAAACAGCTGTATATAATCTTTCATGTGTATCATGTCAACATGTGATAAAGAAATCTCAGAAAAATCACTATTCCCATTTTCCGTTCTTCTGGTGAATCAGTTTCACTCATATCAGACCTCTTTAAAAAGGGGAGTATTATTGTCTTGATGTTTATTCATTTGAGCCCAATCTGTTTACTTCCAGGTGGGAGGAACCATGTACAACACCGGGCGCCATGTCTCTCTGCGATTGGACAAGGAGCATCTGGTAAACATCTCTGGGGGCCCAATGACGTACAGCCATCGCCTGGAGGAGATCCGGCTACACTTCGGCAGTGAGGACAGCCAGGGTTCTGAACACCTGCTGAACGGACAGGCCTTCTCCGGAGAGGTGTGTGTCCTCTGTCTGGATGTCATTCCTCAACACTGAACAATTCCATTGTGACAAGTTTTAAAGGAACTTGCAAGAAGATGTAAATAAGTTGCACCAATAACAGTTTTTGTCAAGGCAAACAGCTTCTGATCATCTAATTAGTGTTGCTGAATTAGATGACAGGTCTGGAGGATGTGCAGGCACCAAATAAAAGAGAAAGTAGAGAAGATGCTGGTGTTCTGCTAGTATGCATTGTTTTTCCACAGAGATCTGATGCATGTGTTGGTTTTCCCAGTGGAGCAGAAAATTCAGAGTATGTTGAAGCTCTATGTTTTAAACCATCATAATTCAGTCAAGTCTGTTTCTGCTCCTTCTTGTAGCATTTTTGTTTGATATATTTCAGTTTTCAAACTCAAAATGTTGCAGGCAACATTTAAATGTGAAACATTTTCACAGGCGCAGAGAAGCTTGTATCACCAGCAGCAATGTTGAGCTGCATTAAATGTGTAAAGGTCATTAGACAGGCCACACATGCTGCAGTCACTTCAGTGTAGCAAGGTGTCAGTCTAAATCAGTTCAAAAAGATTTCCCACACTTCATGGTGAAAATGGAGCTTCCTTGGTGTTGGTGTTAATTACACGCATCTCTATGGTTGGAGACTAATCAAAAAGCTTTTTTCCCCGTCTATGCTCTGAGGTGGCAGACCGTAAAGGTTACACATCTTTAGCTGAATTACAGAGAACCCAAATTTCATGTCAAGACCCATTCAGCCCAGAGGCTGAAACAGAGCCTTAAGATGCTGCAAAAACAGAGATAAAAAGCACTAGTTTGCCATTTCAAATGTATTTCCTAAATTTATTTAGCCCATTTATTGGCTAAAAACAATGCCACTCTTCTTTGTTAAGGCCACAGGGTTAATCATTTTAGAACAATTTTGGAGGATTTCATGATTTGTTTTACATAATGACATTAAAAACAAGGGACAGATTATTCAGGTCAATGAAAAACTTACACATTTTAGAAAAGAGTAGCAGCAAGTCTGTAACAGCATTTGGAGGTGGCAGCTCTTCCTTGTTCATTTTGAGCATTTTCATTTTAGAGTAATACACTGAGTAATACACTGAGGCCTTTATGCTCCCTTACCAGTCAAAAGTTTAGACACACTTTCCCATTGGATTTGATGGGAAAGTGTGTCCAAACTTTTGACTGGTAGTGTGAATGTCCACGTTTCTTTTTTTGCTGTGGTTGTTGTTATTTCATCTACTAATCGGCAGTGCTGAGTTCAGAATTAATTCCATGCTCTGACCTGATGTTCAGAAGACGGTTGGTGTAGTAGTAAGGTACTACTATATAGTTGTTTGCAACTACTTAACACACTCACACAGACTACATCAGCAGCACCTGCCATCTCTACAACTGTTGCACTTTTGTCTTTTTCTTCTTCTTGGGTTTTTCTTGCTCTTCTTCTTCTTCTTTGGTTTGTTCCTTTCTTTAAAAACCATGGCTTCAAGAGCTATTACGCTGTTTGCTGCATTAAGTGCAGTGGTGGCAATTCCTGGTCCAGAAAGTAGAAATCCTGTCCAGCAGCTGTTCTGACCAGTCACCAAACCAGCTGAATTTACATAGCACAGATCATCTGCAGGTAAACAAGCCTGTTTGTGGAAACACCTGTTTTAAATGTACAGATAGATCCCAAAACATGGCAGGGCTTTTACTTTATGCTACCTGGATTTACCACCTCCGCAGAAGTGCCATCACAAAAGTGGACATCTGTCTTCTGTGTCAAGTATAAAAGGGCCTCAACAGCCACAACATGGAAAACACTCGATCCTGGTTTTCAGCTGGACGGATATAGTTAGAACTGAAAGTCAATTCACCCTCATTAGACTGGATGAAGACCTCTGCATAAAGAGATCTAATCCAGTAATTAGGTAAAAAGTTTTTGTGGGTTTTCAGTGAAGAAACACCATCGAGCAGCTGGGATTCATGGTTTGGCCATGTAAACTGGAATTCCATGACAAAACAAAATTGTTCAAACACCAAAAGAAATGAGACGATTGCTCACATTTAAAAAAAAAAAAAAACTATATTTACACAAAAATATTTAGTGTACAGAAACAGATATAGAAATATGTTAACATATCCACTCACTTGTTTGTTCAAATGAAAACATAATCTTTTTTCATTCATTGGTCTCTTTATCGTTGCCATTTGCTTGTGGTGTGCCAAGGCACCTCCACATCTGTTATCCTGCGCTCTGGGAGTGCAATGCCCTCTGTATGGACTACTTTCCCTCTCTTTGTAAACATTCAGCCACATTTCTCCAGTCCAAATGACATTCCGGTGTCCCTGCTGTAGATCCTGGTGGTGTGGATCAGTGAGTCATTCTTAGCGTAAAGGTTGGTGTCATCCATGTAGAGCAGGTGACTGATGGTGGTCCCATTCCTAAGTCAGGATCCATAGCCAGCCTTGGTGATTAATTGGCTGAGGGGATTGAGGCCTATGCAGAACAGCAGCAATAGGGCATATTCTTTGCAGATTTGATGGAGAATTGTGCAATTGGCATGAATTTGGCCTCCACGTAGTTCTGCCACAGTCTCATTGAGTTTGCAACCAAGGCTCTCTGTTGATGTTATACAGCTTCAGACCATCCAGAATCCATGTATTTAACAATTAGTCATGGGCTTTCTGGTAATCAATTCAGGGAGTACACAGGTTTGTCTGCAGTCCTGGGTAACAGTTCTGTTAACCAGCAAAGTGTTTGGCTTCTCTGGTCCTTTTACCGGTGCCTTTCTGTGTGTTTGTATAGATCCATGTACCCACTTATTTTAGCCCCCATGATACTTGACAGGGGCTTGTATATTGTGGAGAGATGGGCTATCAACTGAGGGTTGGGTGGAACCATTCCGTTCTGGGAATCTGTCAGTATCAGGACTGTTTGTCCCTCTGCCATTCAGGGTGGGTCCGGTCCCTAGGCAGCTGGTTCTTTTGCCCTAGGTACTCATGGAGTAAATTCAGCCTCTTTATCTTGTAGGTATGGATGGTGTCCAAGTCAAGTGCTGACCAGATCTTCATACCTAAGATTTTTGGCTGGAGATCTGCCACTGAAATGGCTTTTAGGTCTTTTAACCACTGCGCTTTACTGTTATGTTAGGTTAGGTTGTATGTTAGGTTTGAGCCCTCTATAGGTGCTGCATGTGTAAGGTGACATCGGGCAAATTGGGCAACCTTTTGATATATCATTTGGGAATCAAATAAAAGTATTTTGACACTGACTTGTGTTTTCTGGTGGACTAATCCTAGGATTCCTAATTCCTAATTTATTCCACTTTTAAATAACATTTGTCAATCTCTAAAAGTTGTCTTTTGTTCAGCTTCTAAAAGATAAAAGAGTAGGACATAGAATTAGAACATTTCTGTGTTAAAATGTGTTTAAAACCTACGTTTGATGGTGTGACATTAGCAAATGTTTCATGGTTTTAATCAAACAGATGAGTGTGTTTCTGGAACCTTTTCAACATGAAGTCTTGTTAGAAGGTGTTTTTCCAGCTCATTTGGGTTGTCAAAGGTTTTTATAATCATCGGGAACCATGAGACATTGTAAATGAGCCGTCACACAATGGTCATGAAAGTTGTCTTAGAGACAAGACTCCAGCATTTACCTTGCACACACACACAAACAGGCGCTCTGGCATTTTGAATTTTGGATGAATGAAACAATTAGCTTCCTTGGCTTTGATTGTTCAACAAACTCATGGGTCATCCGCAGCACTGCATTTCACCGCCGCCATCATATGAAGAACCAATTTGTGTGGCAACAATATAATTGCAGTCTTGACAGGCAAATTTATTATAATTAATGATAATCATTAATTCTCCCTCAGCGTGAGAGAGTTGATATTCATATCACAATAAAACAAGTGTTTACTGCGTCCTTGGGGGCTGGGGGGGGGGCTGGAGCCCTTCCAAACCCCCATCCTCGTGCTCACACACACACATTTAGAGAGTTTATGAATACTCTCTCTGGGGTTTCATTTCTCCTTTTAATCTCAGCCCTGCCTTCACTCCATGATTTGCCCTTTTTGGGTGAACTTTGGATTTCAGGAGTTGTTCTGAGGCGGAGCAGAAGGGCTCAGGAGAGGTTGCAGGTGAAATGTGATGTCACCTGCAAAACGAGAGCAGAAAAGGTCACGCTGACAGCAGAGATTTCTACATGGGATAATATTCACCACGTGTGAAGCTTCTGCGGCTTGTTACAGCTGTGTAACAACTGTCAGAACCGGAGCTGATTTAGGAAGGAGGCCACGCCCTGACCTCTGCTGTCAGTGGAGAGTTAATAAACAGAATCATGGAAAAACATATTGATTCTATCTTCTTATTTATGTAATCATTATATTCACTGGCAAAACCTGCAGAACCACAGGTCTGTCATTTTGGTGACATCCAGGTTCATGGCTAGATCTGGTTCTGATGGAAAGTTTCCCTCCTGATTCTGTTTCTTAAGAGGGTTTCCCTTCTTGGTTCTGGTTCTGATGGGAGCTTTCCTTCCTGTTTCTGGTTCTGATGGGAGCTTTCCTTCCTGTTTCTAGTTCTGATGGGGTTTTTCCTACTGGTTCTGGTTCTGATGGGGGCTTTCCTTCCTGTTTCTGGTTCTGATGGGAGCTTTCCTTCCTGTTTCTGGTTCTGATGGGGTTTTTCCTACTGGTTCTGGATCTGATGGGAGCTTTCCTTTCTGTTTCTGGTTCTAATGGGAGCTTTCCTTCCTGTTTCTGGTTCTGATTGGAGCTTTCCTTCCTGTTTCTGGTTCTGATGGGAGCTTTCCTTCATGTTTCTGTTTATGATGGGGTTTTTCCTACTGGTTCTGGTTCTAATGGGAGCTTTCCTTCCTGTTTCTGGTTCTAATGGGAGCTTTCCTTTCTGTTTCTGGTTCTGATGGGAGCTTTCCTTCCTGTTTCTGGTTCTGATTGGAGCTTTCCTTCCTGTTTCTGGTTCTGATGGGAGCTTTCCTTCATGTTTCTGGTTCTGATGGGGTTTTTCCTACTGGTTCTGGTTACAATGGGAGCTTTCCTCCCTGTCTCTGGTTCTGATGGGAATTTTTTTCTATGTTTTATATTGGCTTGGCCTGAATTGGGAATGAAAAGTGACATAAGATGACTTTTTGGTGAACTGGTGTTGTCTGAATGAAGGGGAAATTAATCCTTTTATTTTTCCTTTTTGCACACAATCACTTTGAATTGAGTTTAAGGTTTTAAATGGAGGCAGCCACCAAGATCTGCAGCTCTGAGAAAACTAGCTTATTTTATGAGCAGCATAAGGAAGCATAATTTTATTGTTTCCCTTTGAATAATGCAAAGTGATCTATTTAATATATTTCCTTTGTGTAAAGTATCCAGGTTGTCTTCAGCAGTAGCCATTCTGGCTGCTCAGACTGCTTCGCTTATAGATTTTTATAATGTTATCCTCCCCTCCACCACATTTTCCTTACGCACAACTGTAACGGAGGAAAACAGTACCTAGAAAACACAGTCCCCAGCAGCCTACCCACTCCACCACCCAGCCATTCTCTGAGCCACATTTGTGACTTCAAGGTCCAATAAGATGTTTCATAATCAAAAATGCAGGAAATTCTTGCTCTCCGACATGTTCTCGCCTCCATTTGCTGATTGAGTGGTGGCTGTGCGTGTCCTTGAAATGTGAACAAATAAAGCAATATTTAAACTTTTTAAAGCTGAACATCCATCTGAAATGGCAGTCTGTGGGAGGAGGGTGAGGAAGCCAGTGTGTGTGTGTGTTTGTGTGTGTGTGTGTGTGTGTGTTTGAGTGGTTCTGCTCCCCTGACGCAGCTTCACAGTCTAATCTGAAAATGAAACACCTTCCTTGCTGCGCTAAAATATTGCAAATATTATTTCTCCACTAGGCTGACTCACGTTTTTACACACTCAGTTGTCTTATTTTCTTGTGATATGAAAAAAACCAGAAAACAAATCTTCAGGTTGGAATAAACCAAGTCCACATCGGTTTTTGTTATTAGTATTTGCCAGTCTGATCTGGTCTATAAAAGCTGAAACACGAGAGACTTTATGCTAATATGAACATTGCTTCGTTCTGGTCATCATATCTGAATGAAGGACCAGGTTGGTGAACGTTTTCGCCCATTAAGTTCATCATTTCTGCAGAGCATTTTCTGAAGAGTACCGTGCGTTTTCAGATTGATTTTCCTCCTGGAGGGGAGCCGCTTCTGTGTTTATTTCACTCCACTGCTAAGAGTTGAAGCTGGTGATCCATCACTGGAAAGAATTCATCTCTTTTATGTTTTTGTCAATGTTACATTAAAGCAAGGCCAAAGAAGCCTTCTGATAAAAATATGTGCTGATGTTGCATACAAGGACACCTTGAGGTTTGACACAACCCACAATGAAACTCCCCAGTTTCGTCCATTTTAAGCAGATTTCATGGTGACAAAAAGCTGCTGCTACCTTCACAACTTCATTTTATGTCTCTGTAAGATGATGCTGGACATGAAAGTTAAGATGTTGGTGTTCAAGGGTATCACTCAGAGTGTAAACACTTTGAATTTGGATTATACCCAATAAATTTCACAAACTATCCCTACAGACTGAAGGAGACTCTGCCGGTTGCTAAAGAAAGGATCCAGCTATATTTAATTCAAATCTTGTCAAGTGTCTCCGAAGGATTCGCCACAGGCAGCTGTTCCAAGCATTTTAAAGCCCCATCAATCACAGAAACCCATCTCGCATGTCTTCTTTCAAACACAGTCACACACATGGAAAATCACATTGAGATAATGCAACCCAGGAGATTACAGTCAGAGACGGTGCTACGGAGGTTTCTCTGTTTTATTTTTCTCATCCTGTAATTATCATTAATCACTCTTAAACGGCACATTTCACCCACATCTGCACTGTGCCGTATTAATTCTTGAGGAAGTTGGATTAATATGAGATCAGAGCATCAGTGTGTGGCCCGTTCTGGTAAAAACACGAACAGAAACAACGTTTCAGTGAAAGAGGATAAGTGACGATTATCATCACTTAACGGTGTAATGTGTGCAGTATTTGTGCAGAAGAACGCTCGTTTCTGCTTCTGTCAAAGCAGAAAATCAACATTAGTGTGCGATTGGTGTGTGTGGCAGCAGGCCATGTCCGATGGATAGTTTTATGGATCTATGCTCCAGTTAATCTATTTGTGGATGAAAGGGGGGGTGCACTGTTTCAGCCCGGCGACAGTGCTGAACACCTCTCTGCTATCAACCTGCTGTCTTCATATTTCCTTATTCCCAGAGGCTGGACCAGCCATCATGCTATAAAGATGCTGTCATGGGGGTTAGACCAGCTCAGTAACAGTGACCCATCACACCCAGCTCAATGCTGTCTTGCTAAGTAGCTTACCCATGAAGGTCTAACCACATGAGGCATGAAAACTTTTCCCCTCCTTATGACAGCAGGGGTTAAAGGAGGTCTTGGGGCTCCTCTTTTAAAAAGGCATTATGACGGATGCCAACAAAAAGCCCCGAGCTGGGTTGTGTTCTCTGCTCCTGTATATGGCTCTGTTTACATCACGACATTGCATCCGAAGCATAAAACTTTTTCCTTCACATATTTAAAAAACAACATTTACACTACAGCAGAATGAAAGCGATCTCTGTGTAGGCGAAACGTGAATAGGATCAGAAATATGCCAGGCCTCTCGAACTAAAGAGCATGCCGCTTCCTTAAGACTTTTAATGGAACTCAAAGGAAATCGGTGATGGACTAGTGTTGTCTGTTCTTAGTCTTTACCGATTGGATGATTATGGTTAAATTTCAGTGGCAGTTCAGAAAGGGGGCTGGGATCATTCTAATATAATAAAACCCCGTGCTATAAAAACAGCGCTTTTTACGCGCGGTCACTGAACGGCGCCAGAAATGCCGTCGAAAGAGCATTTTTACGCCGCTTTGGACGGCGTGTGTTTCTCTTACGCCGTCAAAAGCGGCATCTGCGTAGGTTTTATGGGTCAGAAAGTGGCGAATTTTTGCCCTCTTGGCTTGCCATAGACTGCGAAACAGGCACACCATGCGCCTCTTCACCTGACGCTTCACCTGACCCTGCTTCACCTGACGCCGCTTCACCAGGCTCATAGAACCTCTGCGTCTTTGCTGATGACAGACATGTTCTACTTTAAAAAGATTCCGAATGTACAAGAGACATCCAGCATTGTTGTTTTTCTTTTGTTTTTGTCCACGGGAGGGTAGGCTTGTGCACACAATGGGGCCCATGTCTTTAAATGCCACATAGGTAGACATTTTATACTTTGTCACTGTCTAAATCAGTTGTTCATTAAAAGTGCCTCTAGCAATCTGTTGTCTACAACAGCAAGGTTTCTTACTCAGAGTTTTAAAGTTTAATAATATTAAAAATATCAGTATGTATGTATGTTTGCAGCTGTAGGTCTAACCTACCAAACATCAGCTTTGATAAGGGAAGTAGAACAAGTTAGAGACGTTTTAGTACAGGTAGTTCAGGAGTTGTCTCCACCCAGGCCTTTTTCATACAGTTTCTTCACCTGGTTTCAAAGACCCGTAATTATGGAATCTGCAGATTTAAAGAGGACATATCATGCAAAATTCACTTTTTTAGCCCTTAAATATGTGTTTGTGCACTTCCAAGTAAATGCAGAAAATGTAAATTTATTCCCTCTTAATGCTGCACGTATATCTATGTTCTTTTTGGTCATATATATATATATATATATATTTTTTGTTTATTTTCTCTATTCTCTATTATTTTTTATTTATCTATTACTCAGCAGTATTTGCTGTGGGTCTGCCAAATAAGGTGTGGACTTCCAGGTAAAGGGCTGCATGGTGGCGCAGTTGGTTAGCCCTGTGGCCTCATCAGAAGGTTGCTGGTTTGAGCCTCGGCTGGGGGAGGTCCAACCAGTGAGCTTTCTGTGTGGAGTTTGCATGTTCTCCCCGTGTTAGCGTGGGTTCTCTGACAGCTAATCTCTGTTTTCTCTGCTGTTTTTCAGATATAGAGCTAAACAAACTGTAACAAAGGGTTCTTTTGTGACTGGCTGCTACTAACAGTCCAATTTAAAATGGTTATATTAGATTGTTTTGACAACACTGGTTCCTCCCCTGAGTTTAGAGAGTTTTTTTATGCCAAAATGCTCCATTGAATAATGTTAAAAAGTTTAAGAATACATTTGAAAAAAAACATTATTTTGAACTTTATTGGGTAAAAAGCCAGAATAAGTCAAATATGAGTGAAAAATACCTTTGAAATGCCTATAGAAATTCAGATGTCTCATTCAAAAGCACTATAAATGATAACAAGACAGACTGGCTGTTGGAAGCAAAGCATGAAGAAATGAAAGCTGGATGAAGCATTTTTACAGAACTGTAAACCCCAACTATTGTCTGCTGACATCTAGCATGGGATTCAGTGGGAAACAGTAGAATCAGCATGAAATCTGGGATAAATTATCTCTGCAGTGGCTGGGGACATTTACATGTACCGACCTCGGCTCCTTACAGCAGTGTTTTCTGGCTTTACAGCAGATCTGTTCTGTTATTGTTTGGGTTTTATGTCCCCTAAACATCCTTTATATTCATGCAAGTAAACCATCTGGGTTGACACTGAAGGTACTGAAAAAGAAAACTATATCTAAAACAAATAAATAAACACGTTTTTAATCCTCAAATGTGTATCATAAATGTATCCATCTTTCTCTCTAGCTATAGGTCTGATCTGACAGTCACGTCCCATCCGGCACAATCTTTCTGCTTCTGTTCAGCAAATATCAGGGAGACGGCGTTACTGCTGATTGTGAATAGACCGTACCTGTTAAATGTGCAGGGGGGTGTTAGTGAATTCAGCAGTTACTGCGAGTCCCGAGGAACAGTGTGATAAATGATACAGAGCTGGCCAACATGCCGCAGCAGCTTCTCCCTCCTGCTTTTTCTTGAACTATTTCTGTATCTAATTACAACCTCTATTTTTCCCTCTTCTGCTTCATCACCTTCTTTTCTTCCCTTTACATTTGGCAGACATTTTCACTTTATTATGGCCCACGCTGGCCTTTTTTTTTTATTGCCCACCTGGAGCAAACTTTTGTGCAATTTGTCACTGATGGGAAAGCACATGAATACTTTTGGCTGCCTCCAACGCTATCGCCTAAAATCTAATCAGATCAGCGTTGGACCCTAATCACTTCCTCGCTCCCCCTGATTGCATTTATAGACGTTCTGTCGTTCTGCGCCCCCCTCGGTTGAACATTTCATAATTACTCTCCGCTTACATTTGTTTATTTATATCCTCCTGTACGGTACCTGCCAAGATCTTTGTCAGTATGGGAGGATGAGAAGATTATGAAGGTGAGAAGAGAGAGTCTGGGAGCCTTTGGGAGAAATCTGAAAATCATTACAAACCTTCGTACTTGAAAAATTCATAGCAGCTCATTTTGTATATTATCATTAGAATATTGTACTGCTGCAGCCTAAGGGCAATGAATATGAATCCTTGGGTTAAAATTTTGCCTGATTTTAGTAATAAGGAGAATCCTTCTTCAGCTCATGAGTGTTGCATTCATATCGAATCAATTAGTTTTTACCTTGTTTGAGTTTTTTTTTTAGATATAAATGGCTGCCACTGCATGTTAGCACTTCTGCACTCAAGCATATTGACACAACTTCACCACAGGAAATATCTGTTAATTTGGCTGGAGTATGGATTACACAGCACCCCCTGATACAGAGCAGAGTATTACAGTTGTGACTGTGGACAATTGTCCGTGTCCTCGTTTCTGTCGGGTTTGAGAGCATGACTTATAAAAATCCAACTTATCGGCATCATAGTTGTGGTGCATTCATTTGGCAACACTAGTGTTGCCTTTGAGCCTGCAGCTTTAATGAGTGTTTAGAAAAACAAGCTGATGAGTTTTCCAGTCACACATGAGACAGCATACAATCCAGCAAATTGGAAGGATTTTCTGTTTGATGCTGAAACCTTGCAGAGGTTGGGAAGCCGTGATAATCAGTTGGCTCTAAAAGCAACAAGGGGACATGAAACAGAAGCTGGTTTCATGGAGCAAGTTTGATAGCTGCTGGTTCTGCCTCCTGAAGCCAAACAGGGAGGAGGTTCCACAGAGCAGGGTCTGATAGCTGCTGGTTCTGCCTCCTGAAGCCAAACTGGGAGGAGGTTCCACAGAGCAGGGTCTGATGGCTGCTGGTTCTGCCTCCTGAAGCCAAACTGGGAGGAGGTTCCACAGAGCAGGGTCTGATAGCTGCTGGTTCTGCCTCCTAAAGCCAAACTGGGAGGAGGTTCCTCCCAGTTCCTCCCTTCATTTACATTCATATGCCAGTGATACTGACACTGGAGGCAAGGGAGATGAAGTCCCCCGGCCAATGACAGTTTAACTGGAGCAGGGTTTGAACCACCAGCCTTCCAGTCATTGAATGACCTGCTCTACCACCCTCCCCAAAAAGCAGCTTCTCCAAGCATGGATGACAAATAAAAAAAAAAGATATTCATCTTTTAAATGAATAAATTCTGACATCTTCAGCTCATTTCTTCGCCTGATCTCATCTTCCTCCATTTCTCTCTCTGTTCATCAACTCACTAATAAAGACTTACTGCATTAGATACACTTTCCTAATGAACTCTACATATGCCAGATGGATCCATCCTTTCAGGCTCTTAAATGGTCATTAATGTGCTCTTTGTCAGGACAGACTTTAAAACCACAGACTTCTTTTTCAGTGGCCTTCCCTTTTATGAGGTGGAAATGGACAGTCGTTTCTGTCCACATCCACATGGTTAAGAGGCAGGAATATCGAGCAGCTGGGGAGGACGACACATCTGTGTCAGTGAACATTAACTGCTCACTGAGAGACGCTTTAGCAGCTCTAACATCAGCCTGTGAGAGAAGGCCTTGGATCAGATGGGAGAACCCATGCCTCTTTATGTCCCTCTTATTACTTCCATCTACACCCAGAATAAAAATGTTCCCAACATCCGCTCCTTCCATTACTCTGGCTGTGTGAGGGAATCCATGGGAGATATCGATTTTCTCTTTTAACGCATCTGACACATTGTAGCCAGGAGGTAGAATTTATATGTACAAGGGAGTCATGATATGAGGAGGATAAGATCCAAGCCTTCTACTCTGTACCCATCATTCCAGTCAAACAAGTTCATAATGTTTAAATTATCAGCTAAAAACAATCATGTTGGTCGTTTTCTTTTGGTAATTTCTGTCCATCTTCTCATCTTTTTAGGTTCAACTGATACACTACAATCATGAGCTGTATACGAATTACACAGAAGCTGCTAAAAGCCCCAATGGACTGGTCATAGTGTCCATATTCATGAAGGTAGGTCAATGGTTGTATTTCTGTTATGGTGTTTTTGCAAAATAAACGAACTGCCATTTGCAGCTGTTTCCACTGAATGGCCTTTAGATTCAGATTCAGATTCAGATTCAGATTCAGATTCAGATTCAGATTCAGATTACCTTTATTGTCCCACAGCGGGGAAATTGCAGCGCAACAGCAGC